>PVIR01011466.1:0-47135 GCA_004026965.1 Petromus typicus
GTGCTTAGCTTTTCAAAAAGTTTTCACCAAAATACAATATGTGGAAAAATAAGTGAATGATAAAGATTGAACCCGCGCAACACCACCGCTGCTAAGAACATTATCAGCCTCTGCCCCCGTCCCTGCACTCAGCCATCCTTCTCCCCAAGGTGACTACTTCCCTTCCACTGCAGCTGTCAGGGCTGTGAACAAAGTCCCACCACCTGGGCAGCCTGAAGTGACAGAGATTTACTGTCTCACATCAGGGCTGAAGTCAAATGTCAGCAGACTGGTCCCCGCAATGCCGTGGCAAGGGATCTTCCCATGCCTCTCTCGGCTGCTCTGGTGTCCTTGACTCACAGATGTGTCACTCCTACTTTCCACCTCCACAGGCTCTTCTCTCTGCGTCTCTGTGTGTCTGAATTCTCTCTTTATATAAAGACACTGTTCCTATTTGATTAAGCCCATCTCACTTTCTTCATTGCTGAAACACAATACCTGGAACCTAGAAATTAAAGGAGGAGTTTACTTTAGCTTACAGTTCGCAGAAGTTTGAGTCTGTGGTGCACTGGCTCCAAGGGAGGATGGCATGGTAGAGAAGCATCACCGAGGATCGGATGCTCACAAAATGGTGACTGGGATGCAGAGAGGAAAGAGAGGAGCATGGAGGGAGAAGAATCCTTCCAAGTGACATGCCTCTTCTGAGTGACCCTGCCTCCTAAGAGTAAGTCAGCTACACACCTCCATCACCCAGCCATCTTCCAGAAGCCCTCCATATGAGTGTGTGAGGCTGTTGTTCTCAGCAGACATCTAGATATAAATCATAATATTCTGCCCTTGGCACCCAAAGGATTTGTGTGCCTCCCTTTATCCAAAATGCTTAGTTCATTTCTGAAGGTTTCCCAAGTGTTAGCAGTTTTAGCAGTGCTGAAAAGTTCAAGTCCAAAGTCTCTCTTGAGACATGTGGTAAACTCTTAGTTGTGAGCCCCTGTGAATACCAAAAGAAAACTAAACACTGTAGGTATACAGTGGCATAGACTAAACATGCCTCTTGCCAAAGGAAAGATGTGACTGAAGCAAGACCAAAGTGCAGCGAGCTGAAAGTCAAGTCCACAGCCTTGTGTCCAGAACCCGCGGCAAGCTGTGAGAAGGCATGAACTCCAAAGGGCTGGGCAGCCACACTTCTCCAGCGCTGCTGACGGCCGCAGTTCACACGGCTTTTCTCTTGGCTGGCTTCACGCACGACCTGTGGATTTTCTCAGTTGTTCTAAGTTCTTGGCTTTGCCAGTTTCCTGTGGTTTCAACTCCACCGCACTTCTAGTTTCACTCTCAAGCTTCATGTGCTGCCCTCTCAGGGGCACACTGCCTGGCTCCCAAGGCCTTCTTCTGAATTCTGGGAGGAAGCCTGCCTGATGCTATAATCTCATATTCTGCTCTTGCATCAAACCAGCATCAGGGCGATGACACCAAGGTCTGCCACCAGCTCTGGCTGGAGCCTGATCCTTTGGCATTGTGACTGCAGGGGCCTCTGAGCGTCCAGAGGGTGAAACTCTGAACGGAATCTCCAAATTCCCTGGGTGGCTGATCTTGTGCAAGGTGTCCTGGGGCTCTTTTCTCAGAACAGTGCTTCTCTTTTTCAGTCTGAGCCTGTGAAGGGTGAGGTCTTAAAATGCTCTGTGATGCCAAGCCCTCTTCTCTGTTACCCTATTGTAATGTATTTGGTTTCTTTTCATGGCCATCCTTTCCTCAGCAAAGCTCTCCTTAATCCCGCCTTTATAGACCCTTCCTTTCAGGAAAACATTTTCCTTTTTAAATGAGCTTATTGCTTCTGATTTTTAAGTGGAAACCTAGCTAAAGACATCAAACAGCATCCATACTACAGTCTAAACATTGGACTGCTTTGAAATTTCCTCAGCCAGATCAATCTGCTGCCTTTAATCTAAGTTGCCTGAAAAATCTTAGGATGTGTGTAAAATGTAGACAGATTTTCCACCAAAGCATACAGCACATGATCTGAAGTGCAGTTACCAATGGAGTCCTCAACTGAAGCCTCCTGATATTAGTCTTTGCCAGCGGCATTACTGTCAGCATTCTGACAATCTGAGCTCTCACCGAGATCCCCCACTAATCTCAACTTAGAGCATGCGAGGACTTCTCCAACTCTAAACTTTTCCAAACTCTTTCCATGAACAAGTTCCAAAGACTTCAGAATAACACGGTCAGGAAATGTCCTGACAGCGACCCCAGTCCTGGTACCAAAGTTCGCCTCAAGTCACTTCCTTAATCGCTGAGACACAATGCCCAAATAACACAAGCTAAATGGAGATAGGTTTATTTTGGCTCACGATTTGTGGAGGTTTCCATCCGTAGCCTCCTGGCTGTGAGGCAGCATGGTGCAGGGGCTCATGGGATGGCACGGCTGGGAAGTGGAGATGGAAGGGCAAAGTGGGAGAGGGAGGTTAACCCTTACAGGCCACATCCCTAACAACCTTCCTCTTCTGTCCAGGCCCTTCCTGCAAACACTAACTCATCTGTGAGACCCTGTAATCCAGTCACCTTCTAGAATCCCTGCTTCTGAGCACATGAGGCTCTTGGGGGACTTCTAGATATAAACTACCCCCAGGACCTCCCTTAGTGAGCTCATTCCAACTTGGTTACATCTATATAGACTGTTTTCCTTGATACTGTCATACTCTGAGTTACCAGGTTAGAATTTGAACATATTTCCAGGGGGGAGGATACAATTCATTCTATAAAAATCACAAACCACATTTAGCTGATATTAATGTGTAGTTGATATGAATGATATTAACATTATAGTTGATATTAATGTTGATATTAATTAATAATACATATATGAAGTATGTATTATTTTGCATCTAACACCTCTTGCTCAGAATTAAGTTTTGTGAGATCTGTTAGTGATGAGAAGCTACAGTTAGTTCTTATAGTTGCTTTTACTTTTAATCATACATAGTACTTCATCATATGATGTGCCACCATTTATTTTTTTACTTTTCCATTCTTCTATTGATAGACATTTCTTTTTAAAAGAAAGTCTTTTAAGCTTACATAAATAATGATCTGTATTTAGTTGAGTTACCCCAGAAACAAAGTTCAAGACTACATTTGAGTTTGAGGAGTTGTTATGGGAGGGACTGGGGGATTAGAGAACTAAGATATGAAGGAGAAAGTATCCAACATAGGGCATGTTGGCAAGTGAGTCAGATGGGTGCTATGCATCTCAGAGTCACTGTGTGCTGTGGAAGGAGTAGATGGGAACTGGGTACAGCCTCCCAGCCTGTTCACAAGCTAGGTGGGCAACTTTCACCTGTCATGGTTGATGGCTGCTGCAAGGGGGCCAACATCAGGGCACTTCTAGCCTGTTCTAGTTATAGGCAGAACATGTTCCTCTGACCAGGCAGTGGTCCTCTGCTGGGAGCCAGTTGGCAAGCCTGAGACTGAAGAGGCAAGGAAGACTGACAGCTTCTGCTCCATATGCTAAGGTCACTCTGGGTGCGTCTTTGGAGTATGTGTCTGCTTTCCAGTGTGTGTGCACACATGTGTGATGGGGAAATTATATGGAATTCCAGGTATCTAACATTCTTCTTGTTACTGATATTCCATTTTAGATATTCTGATGAAAAATGATGACACTTATTTGACTTTTTATTAACTAGCCCCTTCCCGATACTGAATGATGCTGAGTGCTTTTGCGCAAGGTCAGTTGAACATTTGGAAATATTCTTTTATAGTGTCTTTTCCAGTCTTGCCTACATTGAGTTTACTGTCTTTAGAAATCTGACTTGCAGATAAATTTCTACACAACTTCCTTTGCTGGGAATGAGTCTTTTTCAAATGTTTATGTGGCACATATATTTTCCCACTTGGTCCTTTGACTTTTCACAGGTTTGTGTTGTCTAATAAACGTAGAGTCTTCCTTTTAGTGCTCAATAAATTCTTAATTTTAAGGTCTGACTTGTCAATTTGTTTTTATTTCATTAACTTTGTGACTAGTGCTTTTATCCGTTAAACAGTGCTTTACCCGTTGTGAATTTGTATGTGAAGGTTTTCAGTACTGAATGCATTTTACAACCCTGCCACTCAGCTGCCCACCTGTCCTGTGCACTGTGCGTTTAATTTTGGGGGCACTGAGACTGGTGCCCATGTTCTGTCTGTCCATCTCCTTACTAAATCCTGAGCCTTTCTAAAGCAAGGATAATGATCCACTCATCTTTTCTTTCCATTGCATAGGCAAGGTGGGGATGTAGGAAGGAGTCCTTCACTAACGGCTTTCTGGACCAATCATTAGACTTTGTAGAAGTCAAAACCATGCCAAAATCATACCAAAATCAAAGCTGAGCATAATAGACCAATTACACATGAATCTGAGGAAATGACCCTTGGCCTTACATGTGGACGTGCTCTCCCATGGTCAAGGTTGCTGATGATCGTGATTGGTTAGGACATCAGCAGAAAAAGCAAGAGCACCCCGGCAGGAGACCAGGACCTGGCCCGTGGTGTCACAGTGCTGATGTGGAGACAGCCTTGCCAGGCATGACTGGGTTTCTCTCTACATAACTGGAAAATCTCTGTTGTAAATAGAAAAACCTACTCCAGAGGAATTTTTGGTAGTCTCAGCACCCCAAGATTAGAACTTTCCATCCTTTTCCCCCCACAGGAGCCTCCCTATTCTTATCACAGACCCTACTCCCACAGATCTGTATGGCTTCCCTTTTCTGTCTCCTGAGAAGCTTTACCAGCTGGGCCTCTCCTTCCTGCCAGCCCTGGCTGGGAAAGCAGCACATTGGTGTGTCTGATGGGAACTGGATGCATCCTCAGAGCAGCAGAGCAAGGATGCTGCTCTGAGGGAGCCTGGGGGGTCCCCATGGAAGCTCGGTGCCGAAGCATACTGTGGGCCTTGCTGACTCACCAGCATGTGTCAGTTTGTGAGCACAGAGTGTGGCTTCCAAAGACAAATGTAATCTGTCCTCATGTTGCCTAATGCCCCTGGGTCACAGAGTGGAGCACAAATTAAGAACAAAAACAGAAGAGGAAGCAAAAGCTTTCCCCGAATAAAGCTGGAAACGGACACCTGTGACTTTGTAAGAGAAGGCAGAAGCATCCCCCTGTCTTGCCCTTATGTGACTTCTCCACACACTGTCCCGCAGAGCCACGTGCCCCACAGCAGTGCAGGACGGGAACGGGAGGTGCACAGGGGAGGCTCTGCTTGCAGGTGCCTGGAAGTCGGCAGCACAAACCAACCAAAGAGCACCTCATTTTGGAAGCTGAAGAATGTCCTCACAGTGACAAGAACGCTGAACAGAGTGAGCTTCCTCATTCTTAAGCAAACAATAGACTTCTCAGAAAAGCAGAACAGCAGAACTTTTACTCATCGTCTGAGGACAAGTGTGCCAGAGATAAGGACAGCAGCCTAGTGTGCAGTCACTGGAGTTCCTGGGGGGAAACAAATTAATTCCCATCATCTTGCCTGATGCCTGCATGGTGCGTGTTTGGCTCTCGGTGTAGTGTCATAGAAAGAAAACACGAGGAGAGATCAGTTACTTCTCTTGCCAGCACGCTGGCTCATTGTTCCGTTGTCATGTGTGCCGTGAGCCACTGTGGCACAGCTTAGTCTGTCTCCACAGCAAGGGGCTACGCTGTTGAGCTGTAGGATTTCACATGGCCTTGTCAGGTCATCAGCGTGTCTACGTTGTACTAGGAAATTCCAAACCTGCATCAGAAAGATTTTTGTTCCCCTGGAAATAACTGCAGTGACAAAATAAAAATTATAATTATAAAAGGTCTCCTTTCTCTGTGCCACAATTTTATTTTTAATTATTCTAAGCATATCAGTACTAAGGGTATCACACATTTGATTGTTTTTTTCCTTGACAGAGAGCACTCCTAGAAACTGATGAATTCCCAAAAGCAATTCAGCTCATTTAAATATCACTTTTTGTCCTCCCCAATTGTGTTAAATTAGAAAGCTTCAACTTTGTTACAGGCCTTAACATACCTCTGATATATAACTCTTAAACTTCTGTCTGTGTGCCTGTCTTGAATAAACTCCATTTTCTAGCTCCAGCTTTTATTGAGCAACCAGAGGACAGAGAACTGTCAAAATTCAGATTTTAACCTCCTGGTATCCTTTAAACAGCGGGAGAAGGCTATTATTTAATAGTGTTTGATAAAGTCATTTTGTTCAGATGTCAGCACCCTACAGGTGAGTGATGCTGAGGTGAGGCAGAGGCAAAGTCCCTTCTAGCTCGTCCAATCCCCTTCACTCTTGTTTTCTTTCCATACTTGTCTTCCTGCCATGTAGCATCAAGTGAAACCAACTCCGACTGGTGTGCTGCATGCTGTGTGCTACTCCTTCCAAGAACACTCATATTAAGAGGTCTCCATTACAGAACAGTACCAGAAGCCACCACAAATCTATGACTGGGGACAGAATCTGATTTCTCAGTGGAGAAAGAATTTGGGACAAAAGCTTTGTCCAACTTTCTGAAATGACACTGTTTAGAGAGGAAGAACATTTTTGTTCCTAGATCACAATTTAGGTTCAGTGCTAGGAAAAAGAACTTACGTCCTCATGTTTCTGTCTGACTCCTTTCCTGCCCACCCAGATCTGACCGGTGGACTGTAACACTTCTCCCCTACTGTTACTCTAGGTCTCCCCTAGGACCACAGCATTTGAAGAGTCAGCCATCTGTGGCCCCTAACAGGATGCTCAGCCTCTCAGGAATGTCCCTGGAAATGCCCATGCCACCTTTGCCCCTCGTCTTCAATAACTTCCCTTGGTAGCCCTTGAGCATCCTCTGCCTCTCTGTTCCATGTGCACCAGGCAGGGAAGGAAGGCCTGCTGCCCCTCACCCACCTGAGGGTCTGTCTGGCTTCCTACGCTTGAGATCTGAGCTAAAGATGCAGCCATTCATATGTGGGCTGTGGGCACTAAAGTGCCTTAGGCTCCTGGCCTGTTTCTAGACAAAATCTTTTTAATACACGTAGTGGGAAAGATCAGGCCACAGCCCAGTTATTAACAAGTGGAAATTTATCTCTCTTATTTATGTGTTTAGAATCCAGGAAAGAAAAAGGGAGAGCATTGTTTACTGCTACACGCAAGAGCTGTCAGAACCTCTAATTGTGAGTTTTCTCGGAGAGGCACCTGGTGACTGACACATACACACACCTCCTGTTCTTCCAGCTGTTAGGCCGGGGTGCGCAGCATCCGGGAGGGCCCGTCCCTGGGCCTTGGCTCACACAGCCCGGTCCTCGTGGGTCCCAGCACCTGCGCAGCCTTCACGACCCACCGGAGCTCCTGGCCTACGCACAGCCTGCACCTCCCGCCCGCAGCCTCGTCCTGCACTCTGTGTTCCCTGGACCCATGTGTTCTGAGGCCAGCACACACACTATTTCTGCATGCCTGGTGTCACTCAGCTGAAAGTCCCACCACCTCTGTGAGTTCTTGCGTACAATGTTCCCTTTCTTTGGAACTTAGCACCTTTCCCTTACTGGATGTCTCTTCTCATTCCTGTTTTATCATCACTCTGTTGTGAGTTCCTAAAGGGCTCAAATTAATCTTAATTGTCTTTCAAGCAGGAGTTGTAAGCAGAATCTACAGGCTAAATGTAGCTGGGAAATGTTTGGTTTGTCCTGCTCCGGAGGTAAATTGTTGGTCCTTTACTGTCACTGCAGATTTAGACCTGGGGCTTCTCAACATGCCTGACAGCTCATCTGAATCCCCTTCCTTTAAACACAGCTGTTTAGGTTCTGAACCGGTTGAGGCAAGACAGAGGGGACTGTCCCAGAATGTCAAGGTAGAAGATAAAAGCACATTATAGAGAAAAAAATTTAAATTTGATTTTCTTGTGAAGTGGAGGACAAGAAAATGTGTTAAGGGAATATGGAGGTGGAGGATACCAGGAAAGGAGGTACGCAGCACCCAGGGAACCTACTGGTGTCCTGGACACACATCTTCCCTGTGGTGCTCCCACCCCCACGGGTCGAAGTCTATACTGAGCTCCTCCCTGGGGTCTGCACCTGAGCTGGGATCATAGCCACATGCCTTGCTTTTCTCTGCACTTAAAAAAAAAATCTATGTAACCCTAAATTTAGTATGAACATGTGGTATGATGCCCAACATGAACTAAGTCTCATGTAACTGCTGACTATTGTCAGAGTACTTGGCATTTGTTAGAAATTCAGAGTCTGTGGAATGAATACATAAGTAAATCTGTGTCCATTAGGGTGTGACCACTGTGCTAGATCAGCCAGCTGGTTTTCTGAGCTTTGTCATGCAGCTTGGGTCTGCTCATAAGACTACAAGGCAGACCATGGGAGTTCCTCAGGTTGCAGACTTCTCAAGCCACCTGTGATTTATTTTTTTCTAGTTAAAACATGTTTGCTCCTTATTCCACCTTTCTCTTTGCAGTGCATCATCTGTGCTGCTGTCTTTTCCCCCAACTTTTGCAAATAACTTGTGAATTAACTCGCAAATCTCACCTGCTTACTCACAGTTGGGTGTTAAAACATGAAACACACCCTACATGCTCTTAATGAAGACTGGAGGCAGTGCAGACATGTCCAGCTGGGGCTGCATGAGGTAAACATGGCTGTGGACACAAGTAAGGAATAGAAGCATGTGACTGCGCTTCCCAGAGCCTCTGCTGGCTCTGGGTGGCCCAGAAAGGGAGAAGCACATTCCACACAGCTGCGACTCCTGTCTGCAGAAGCAGAGGTGTGCTTTCCTAGGCCAGCTCTTTCCACTGAGAGAACCTGTCAGATCTGGGGTAGCAGGGAGGTGCCTAGAATGGCTGCTCCCCTAAAGCCCAGCCCTTGGCAAGTGTGCTGGCAGAGCAAGTAAGGGAGGGAAGATGGACTAGTGCAAGACACAGAGCAAGAACTCCCCAATGTCAGCCAGAGTCTCAGCTGGTAAAATTCTTACAAATAGGTGAGCTACATGTTACACTGACATAACTCAGAAGGGACCCTTCCTTGCATTTGGTGTTAATCCTTCAAATCCTTAACCTGATAAATTGAAGCCATCTGGAAGGGAAGTTACTGTGTAAGTATCCAACACACACGGCCTTTGGTTATCTGAAGAACCTGGTTTAAGGTGTCCCTTGCCATTGTCTGTTTTAAATAAGGACTGAGAGTTAATAGGAAGGAACGGCTCTCCTCCGCCCGCCGCCATGGCTGGACCTGAGTAAACCTAAAGTTCTCCCTCCATTCAGCAGATGCGACCTGGCCTGCCTGTTCCAGGCAGACTCAGACACTCCTGTGTGAAACCACGCGATGCTGGGTCTGACTGCCCGGGCTCCTTTCCGTACTGTTCACTCCTTCCTGCGTGTAACAAACCAGACATCTCCACACCAAACCTGCCAGCAAGAAGGGTGTGACTACGGGTTACAGAGCCACCTACAGACTAGATGGAAATCACTGCGATATCTGAATTCATTTGTAAAAATCTGAATCTACACTGTATAAAGAAAGCCTTGCTCTAGCTATGAGCAGAGCATCAGCCATAGATCTTAACATGGTGACCTGGACAGAGAATGTTTGGCGGGGAAAGCCAGTATTGGAGGGCTCCAGGGAGTCTTCCTCACCTCTAGGTTCACCTAGAGTGGAGCACATGTTCTTACACACCCGCTTTCTGTCCCCTGTGTTCTCCACTCAGAGGGCTCTCTGCAGGGCACAAGGACAATGTTTGATGGTTTTGGTTTTAGTAAGTACTTTTACTTTTTTAGAACTAGCCATGAACAACTTTGGGAGTGGAGATGGTCTGTGATTGTGGCGTTCAAGGGTTAGCGCACCACACAACTTGGATCCAGTGCCCTGAGGAATTGCACTGAGGGAATTGCTGTTTTCTGGTGAGTCTGCTCTGGCTGCTGGCCACAGCCACTGTGACATGCTGATGTGATGTGCCTGAGGCTCACTGGGAAGCACTTGTCTGGCTTAAGCCTCTCCAGCCTTGTTGCTGCTGTTGTGGTTGTTACTCAATACTGTTCTTGAAACAGTTCCCAAATTGCACTTGGAATGTTGATTTTGTGAGCTTTAGGATTTATGATTGTCAGTCTTGAATGCATTGTATTGTAACTCTTTTGAAGAACAAGTAATAGCATTTAAAGGTAGAAAGTGGAATGAACTTAAAGTCCTTTTCTCAAAGCTTTGCTCAATAATGCATGATTTCAGAAGGAAGAAATTTGCAAAATTTGTTGCACAACAAAGGAGAAAGGAGAAAACTATTTTTTCTTAGACTTTCTGCTTTCTACATATGCATAAAAACATATGAACAATGACAGCTATTTCTCTCTCTTTTTCCTTCATCCTATGGATTTGGCAAATGGCATCAAGTACCTCCAGCTGTGATTAACTGTGGTGTAAAGTGAAGCATGCTTTTAAATGGAGAGCTGTTGCACTGGTTCATGGGACACATTCTGTAAGCAGGAGGGTCTCACAGTGATGATGTCTGATCTGGATCCTCGTGATCACTGTGTGAAGGCCCGGGAGACACTGCGGCTTTCCTGCTCAGTTTGGGTGAGAAGTCTGACCAGTGAGGCAGGACATAGGGTCCAGCAGGGAGGCTTCCAATCTAGTGTCTGCCTACCTGTCCAGGAAGATGACCCTGCTCTTTGTGGCACTGTGGGGCCACAGGCCCTTTCACTGCTAACTGTATCTGATCTCTGGGATTTTGGTGCAGCTGGGAAGTGACTAAGGCCTCGGGCATTTGCTGTACACCGAAGTCGTTGACATATGTGTATCTTGCTCTTAAGTAATGGCTTTTCTCTCGTTCACCATGTACCTTCTTGCAGCCCTTTCTCTTCATCTTATAAGGAAGGACTCCCATACCCTAAACAAGGACTGTTGCAGGTGCATACATCTGACTATAGTACTGGGTCAGTTGTCCCACTGGGCTTAATTAACTCAGTAGACTGGGCACTGAGTGATGATTTCCAAATGAGGGAACTTTGGATAAAGGAGCTGGAGTCATATTAATAGTAAGTGAAAGTCTTCCCGGGCCCAGTGGAGGTCCTACGGACTCCTCCACATTGTCTTTACTGTAAGGTGTTCTGTTCCACCCCACCTGATGCTCAGACCCCCAGTCTCATCCGCACATTTTTTCCTTCTGCCTCCAGGTGCTGCCTCACTTCAGCTGTTATCACAGCTTGCTCGGTTGTCCTGAAGGCAGACCCTGTACCCTACTTATTCTTACTATGCAGCCTGAGAGGCACCAGCAAGCCCAGCAGGGGTGCTTGGTGAGTGAGCAGTGAGCAGTGAAAGGCCAACCTTCCCTTTCAGGCAAAGTCACGAGTCACCTTCCCAGTGTGCTCTGTGGCTTGCTGTGAGTGGATCTCATGGACAGGAGTTCACTGTCCTGCTGTCGGCATGGGAAACAGTGGTTGGCAGAAGAAGGAAAGTCCTGGGCTACAGTAAGTGTCTACAGAGGTAAGCCCAGCATGTGTATGTCTCTGGGTTATTATGAATCCACGCCAGTAGCCCAAATTCCCTTTGTGGCTTTACCTTACACTCAATAGTTGCTTCTGTGCTTTAAGTGGCTTCTGGATAAATGTTACTGATTCTAGTATTTCATTCACTAAAAACTTTTGAGACCATATTCATGAGCTAAATTTTGAATAATTAAAAAAGAATGATCTTTTTTTAGTTAAAAGGGGAGATGTTGAAAAACCTAGAAGGCCCCAAATTTCCCCCTTTTCCTTGATTCTGATATAGTCTCCTTCTGTAGCATGACGATTTTAGCCCTAAAACAGCCCAGCATGCCTCGTTGTGTTCTTCCGCAGGACACTGTTCAGCCTGGTGACTGACTTCCCTCCTTTGGTAGAAAATAGAAAGCCTCAAGACCCACTCCTCTCCACCTCTCCACTGGTTCTGTGGCAGAACCATTATAAAGCTCTGTTTGGTACGTCGCCTCTGAGCAAACCCTTCAGTGGGGCTGGGGATGTAGCTCAGGGAGAGGGTGCAGGAGTAAGGTTGAGTGTGGCCCCTGTACCCCAAGAACAAAGACGTGAAACCCTTCGGTGGTTTTCACCTTCATAAGCAGCAGTTCTCAACAAACGCAGCGTCTTCTGTAGTCATTCTACCTCCCCAACAAAGGCTGATTCTGCCTCTTGCTCCTTCCCTCAGTACTGTGCCCACTCCTGCTCTGTGCTCCAGGCATGTGAGACATTCCCAGCACTGAAATGGTTCTGCCTTGCATTGGCTGTTCTTCTGCACGAGTAGTTCCTTTGCCCATGTTTTTGTTTATTTGTCTAATTCTCATTTGTCTCATTTGTGTTAGAAACCTAGAATTAGAAAGTGGTACAGGAAGTGATGAGCAGTGGTGTTGTATGTGATCAGGAAAGACTTTTCTAGGGAAGTAATATTTGGACTGAGCTTAAAGACTATGATTATCTGAGGGAAGAATATGTTGAATGGAAGGAACAGAGAAGGCAGAGTTCTCAAGGCTGGACAGGCGCGGTGTGCACTGAGACCATGGAGAACAAGTGGTAGAGGCCCAGAGTGAGGAAGAGGACAAGATCACAAGGGTTTATGCCCTCTGGTATATGTTCAGATGTTATTCTTTTACTGGCAAAAAGTGCTCATAGGATATGATTTTTGAATTTGTAACAGTTTATTCTGGTTTCTCTGTGGACAATGAAGTTAGGAGCATAAGGATGGGGATGAGGAAAATAAGTTTCAGAAACTGAAATGAGAAAAGATGCACAGTCTGCATGATAGAGAAATGAGATGATAAGTGCAGAATGATGTTTTTCCCATTTGGGAGAGGGAAGTAAGAAAGAGTAAAGGTGAAAATAATGATCTCTGAGTTTTAAACTGAACAATGTCAACCTTGAGATGCTTTAGATAACTAAGGAGGGATGACAACAAGTCATTATGTGCACAGCTTTGATGCCAGCAGAAAGACCAGGGAGGAGAGAGAAGCGCTTCAAGATCATCTTGTAGATGGTGTTGATATCGAGGATCCAGGGAGATGCGTAGAAGGGGAGAAGAACTCAGGTCAGTCCATCATGTGAGTCCGACCCCATGAGGAAGAAGAGCAAACTGCTGAGCAGACTGAGACGAGGGTCAAGGAGCAAGGGGGAGACAGCATGGAGCTGCAGCTGTCCGCAGGAGGCAGAGCTGTGAGCAGGATGGAGCCATGGGTGGCAAAGAGCAAAGCAGGAAAGGAGTGGTCAGCTGTGTCCAAAGTGGGTCACACAGGTGTGTTCTGGTGTAGATTAGTTTCCTCAAAGGCAGATGCCAACACCTCTCCAGGCTCAGTGTGGAGGTATGGGTTTAACATAGGTACTTCATTTACCGGCTGGAAAAATAGACACATCCCACAGCCTAGCAAGACAGCAGCTGAGCCCTAGCAACTATGGGAATTTGATAAATATTTTCTTCTTCTTGCATTGACCTCCAGCCAAAGTCGTACTTCACTTTTTCTGTAACAGTTAATCCAAAGGGTGATCAAGCACAGACTCCAAGCAGCTCACTAGACAGCATTCAGGAACAGGACACAGTGCGCTACACAGAAGGGAAAAGGGGGGGAGGGCTATACTGATTTTCAGTTAATTTTAAATTCATAAATAAGATTGGAACCGTGGCTCTGCTTTGATTCACCACATTGAAAGTGAGCAGGAGAACTGAGTATTTCCCTAAAGGAAATCAGACAGGGAATATGGCATAGATGGTAATGACATTTTTTGCTTAACTTTCAATGATATACCATTTTATAATTTAATAACAATCCTAGAGAGACACATTAGGAGGCATATATAAAGCATTTAAGTTTCCTTAGAGAGAGATATTCATAACTCTAAAATTATGGTGATAATTATAGGATAATGAGAAAGCTTAAAGTTCCATCTGAATTTATGCCCCAGCAAGCTTGCCTTCCTCAGAGGTCAGTCTACTCATCAACTGGGAGAATAGGGTTTTTTTTGTTGTCGTTTTATTGCATCAACTGTCCTGTCCCTCAGGTTTTGACTGAGACATCCTTGATTTCATTTCTAAATATTTGAATAGCTCAGGATCCAATCAGCGCTTTTGTCTTTCTTCATCTACGGCCTGGCTATTCATGGTGATGATCTCCAAATCTTTCAATTTGAAAACATCTGAAAGAGGCTCAGTTAGGTTGCTTAAGAGCCCGGGGATCCTACAAGGAGGGAGAAGGTGCTGTTTACTTGGTGCTGAGTGCACAGTGGTGATGGGAACGGTAGCCCTACTTCCTGTACTCCCCACTTCCTCCATGCCTCTGTCTCACTGCTCCTAGCCTCTCTCTGCGGAACCTGAGTCCCACCCCACCCTTTCTATGGAACATGGACTCTGTTAGAAGTGACCTGTCCTGCTAGGTGCTCAGGAAACTACACCAGACCTGTGTATGACACTTCTGGGTGGATGAATGAATACAAACCAAGAGTGCTCTCTCTCTCTCCCTCCTCCAGCCTGTCTCTCCACTTCACCTTGCTGTCTGTTCTTCTGTAATGAGACGGTGAGAGACACAAGACTGAGAGGTAATTCTGTTTACCAGAACTGACCGCCTGCAGTTAGATAGATCATCTCGGTGTGCCCAGCACAGCCCAGGTTTCTGCATGATCTGACATAATTAGGCACAGTGTACCTTTTCATTCTCAGGAGTGGCTGGGGTAGATGTGAAGTGTGTGTGCTCATCTTGTGTATGAGCTGAGTCTGCAACAGCATATAAAGGCACAATTCTTA
The DNA here is from genome assembly GCA_004026965.1 of Petromus typicus. Lineage (NCBI taxonomy): Eukaryota > Metazoa > Chordata > Mammalia > Rodentia > Petromuridae > Petromus > Petromus typicus. The sequence continues at coordinate 14,701 of PVIR01011466.1, forward strand.
TGAATGTCAAAGTGCAAGAGAGGAAGGTAGGAAGGGAATGAGAATGAATGAAAATGAGTGAGAACAGGAGTATGAAATTGCCTATAAGGTAAGTAACCTCCCCCAGACTTTCCATTTGCACATGGTAGCAGGACCCGGGCATCCTTGTCTTTGCATCTAGAGGGGGGTGTTTATTTTCTTAATAATCCACAATGTTACATTTGGATATGGAATAGGAACCACAACTCAGAATCCCACCTGTCCACCAAAGGCCACTTCATATGAGCTGCTGAGTCACTGAGGGAGGTTTTGTGCGTGGGGCAGGGGCTGCAGTGCACATTCGGGCTCTGCCTGTGACACCAGAGGGTTGCTAAAGCTGCGTCCTCCCAGTTGCTACTAGTGTGCATGTTCTGCCCAGCAGATGGCGGGTTTGCAGCAAACTGTTCTTTTCTCCATTTCCACCCCCTCCTTGGAAATTAACCACTAGGTTTCTGCCAAAACCTGCCACCTCCAGGGTGACATATGAGGTTGTTAAAATAAAATATAAAGGTTAGAGAAAGATCAGTAACAAGGCCTAAACTGAACACAGATTTCAAGAAACTACCTCTAACAGAGTCTAGAAATTAATAGTTAGTGATATGGTGAAAATCCTGGCTGACATCAAAGGAACCTCTTGCCTTCTTTTTAAAGAATTCTGTTTAATGCATAATTCACCGAGTCCATGAAACATTCTGGGAACTTCTGGGTGGATATCAGCCTTTTAATTCAAAATTGTGTGTTTTGGGATGTGGCTGGTGCTGAAGGTGGCAGCAGACTAGGTCATTTATATCAGCTATTCCACTGCATTTGCAAAGGAGATTAAAACATGATTCTAAAGAGCCGAACCCTATCCTCAGGGCTACTCACTATTTGGTAAACAGTAAAGGTATCAAGCGAGATCTAATTTAAGGAAACCTGTGATTAGAATTTCCAACCCTCCCCCAGTGTGGGGAGGGTGGCTCTGCACATCTGCAGGGACGAGGAAGAAAGCTGGCTCCCAGCAGCCTCAGGCAGGTGTCTCTATGCTTTCAGAAAGGTGGTGTCTTCTGACGTTGTCTGTCCCACAAGTATGAGCTGCTTTTTGCAGCTTTTATTTCTCTTAATTTTTTTTTAATGGATGATGTGAAAGATTTTCAAACTTGCTACTGCAGAAGGACCACAGCAGAGGTGAGCACACCCATGCTGGCCAGGGTGTCCGTTCCTCAGCTCAGCCTGGCTGTGGCCATTATGGCTGTGTGTGGACGGTCTCCAGGTGACCACCCAAAGGACTTTAAAACAGCTGCTGATTCTGATAACGTGGAAGTAAGGCGAAGGCCGGAGGGCATGGCTCAGTGGGGACAGGTCCCCAGCCTGTCTCTTTCATCCTCTGGGAGCCAGGTCCCCCATCCCATGTGCACCCTATGGTCTTTCCCTCAGCAAGTTACAAAGGTAGGGTTTGAGCTGATAAAACGCCATGTCTCCTGGGAAGTCTTGACTTGCCAAAGTATTTTCCTTAATTTAGAAACAAAATTAATGTGATTGTGCTGCTCATGCATCCTGACCACTGTGATGAGTCCATGGGTGTCCTGCAGCTCTGAGAGGATCACGGGGTGGCCCATAACCACATACCTGTCAGCACCAAGAAACCTCTTTCCCCTCTGAAGTGTGCTTCAGTGAGGTCTGACTTCAACCAGTGTTACACTGACGCCATAGGCTGGTCACTCATGCTAATGATGCTTTAAGAATGAGGTTGATTAAGAATTCAACTGGTTTTATCTGAACTGAGAGGTAAATAACTGATTAAATGATGAAAACATACAGGCCTCATTTGAAGCTGTTTAATTTTGCTTCCATGTAGGAACTTGATTTAATTCTAAGCAGATCAAGAGATTGATATTTTGCCTGATGCCCAAGTTGTTTCATTTTTAAAGACCCACGAAACTGGAAAAGTGTTTTCAGACTCGGAAACATAATTAATTACTGAGTTAGTCCCTGAGAGACAGGAACTGCTTACAGCCTGATACAGACCTTTTATCTAGTTAATTAGCTTTATAGAGAAAATTTTGCACATTTAGCAGATAAGTATGGATTTTATTACTTGAAACACAATACAATTTATTTTTGTTGTACTTTTAAATTAGAGAAAAAAAAATCTTGAACTTTGAAAAAAGTGTCCAAGTCCTAATAATGATGAAGGGCAATGAGATATCACTCTCTCTACTACACTGTTGCTGCAAAGGAAAATGAAAATGGAGGTGTGATTCTCTTCCCGTGGAACAACGCACATGCGCAAAGGCTTGTGATGGTCTGAGAAGTAAGGCCGTCCACTGCACACAGCACACTGGTTCTCTGTGCAGGGGCGGCCAGACTGGAAGCAGTTCCCAGACGCGTGTTCTGAGTGAGAGGAGACCAGGTGGAGCTCCTGTGACCTCATCGTCATCTTCACAAACCCTGGAGTGGCAAATGGGATCTGCCAGGCTGGATTCCCTGGGTGCCCTCTGCAAATGTGGTGAGGATTCCAGGCAGCCCTGCCTCCCAGGAGCTCCAGGCTCAGCTTCGAAGGGGCTCTTAACCCCTGAGCCAGCTGTGGCCTGAAACAAGTCCTAGCAGTAAATAATGTCCTTCCTGAAAGGGGACTGTGATTCTTGGGACTCAATTACAAACTCCCTTGGAATCAGCACCCAGGTAACCAGCATCAGAAGAGTGGATTCTCTAGCTTTGCCGCAGCGCCCTGGGCTCTGGCTGTCTCTTGTCCTGCAGCACATCCACACGGGCACGTGGCGGAAGCTGCACACGGTGTGTGGGGCTGTCTTGCACTGACAGCCACCCACACTGCCCAATCTCAGTGTGCAGCGCAAAACCAGGCATTCTTCTCAGCACTTGAAAAACTTCTCCCATCTGCATTTTCTCATACATGCCTTCTTACTGGTCCTTAGGACATTCTCATTATTTTACATAAAATGAGATATTTATTACAAGATCGTTTCAAACTGGACAGCTGTGCTGACTGTGAACATAGTAAGTCCATATGACACTTATATTCACATTGGAAGGAATAGAGTAGAAGGACTTTTGTTCTGGAGACCAGCCTTGCTAAATGGGATAAAAATCAGTAAAGCTGAAGTCTGTAAGTAGTGAAATATCAATTATATAACTTACATATAAACATATATGGTACTATTGATCAACAGATAATTCTAGTTCTGTTATATAAACTTTCTATCATGTAAATAGACTTCTGGTTTCTTCATCTAGCAAGTGAAGTGTAATAGAGTCAGTTACAGAGACAGTAATCCTCAGCTCCTCCTGAGTTCAGGTAAGTTCAAGGGCTTCACAGGCTTCTGTTTAAGGTTCCTTCTAGTCTGCCAGGGAGGCGCAGCACAAGGGGCAGAGTTTAGGGTTGAGAGGCTGTCGGTCATGGATGCCTCCAGGAAGGAAAGGACTGCCATCGGCCTGCTGTGTCTGTATTCAGCTACTGTGAATGCCCCACAGCTGACCATCCCTGGAGGAGACAAGGCAGGAAGGGGAAGTCTTATACCCAGGGTGGAGTAGGGAAAGTGGCTCATGGAGCCATACGCTTGCTCTTATTGCTTCTTTTAGGACTAGGATAAAAATGGCTTAGAGTTCAAAAGTTGATTCTTTATATTCACAATCTGGAAAAACATTGAAGAGACATAAAGCTAAATGTTTTCCCAGTCCCTTGGCAAACCTTTACTGCTGTAACTTGTCATGAACTCTTAGTCTAATAATGGCTTATGAGCAACTGGATGGCACCATGTGTGCTGTAAACAAAGATTTATGGTTCAAACGAGTCGCTTCAGTCTATGCTCTCCATTCCCTCTTGGTTTCCTGATGTCTCCCTTTTGGTGAAATTCACAGGAAAATACAGGTTGTGGAAGCTTTATTATCAGCTTCAGGTAAACAGAAAAAGTGACAATGGACCATGGGCATGAAAGATCTGGCACTGGACAAGACACGCCTGCTGACCAGGTGGAACTCTGAAGGACTGAGAAAAATGGCCCTGTGCTTTATGAGGTGAAAAGATAAAGTGGACAATTAATTCCATGGAGTCTTTGTGGGAAAATGTAGGAACACATTCCAGTGGATATGTTTGTCATCTCATGTGTGTGATGGATCTTTTAATAAAAATTTCCAGGAAAAAAGCAGGGTTCTTTTAGAAAACTTCTTTTCTTTGATGCGTAACTGAGTCCCAGTGAGCGCGAGCAACTCCTTCAATGCCACAGAGCTGGTGAAAGTCACGCTGGGGCAGGCCTCACCTCTGACTGGTCCCAGAAAGTTTTATTTACATCACAATAGTTTGTGGGGAGGAAGTAACCTTGAATTAGTCACCTTCAAGGACTAAGGAAAGAATGGCTTCGAGAAAGGACATATTTTGGAAGTTATAAAGACAAGTGTTTTCAGCCCATAGATCACGTGAAGTAGTCTTCAATTTGGAGGAACCAAGGAAGATTTTCTTGTCATTTTTGATGAAGAGGAGCCCAAGTATAAAACCCTTCATGATGTGGAATTTATCATCCTAGCTTTTCATCAGATAAAAGCAGTAACTAGCCATGAATTTCTGGCAGGATATGATCTTTCCGCTTCAGATTACACTGATATCATTCTTGTAGACAAAGCTGTGCGTGTGAGGTTCCCGGTTGGTGAAGGCTTGCACAACTGAATACGGGGCTTCAACATTTTCTTCAGTAATTTTGAACTGTCTAGTTTGTTGACTTTTTTTAAACAAGGGATGATATTGAATAAACCATCACAGGTCAGAATCTGTGTGGTTTTCTTTATAAATGGGAAGAAAACCTAGATCATCAAAAATTGGAGCGGAAGAGATCCCACTGTGGGAGTGAAAAGGCCTTGGTGCTACTTTGGGGGCTCCCCAGACTCCTCTGTGTCAGACCTGTGCAGAGACCGCCCAGGCCCTAAGCTGCCCACCCTTCACACTCCTCTGCGGAGGCCAGCCTTCAGCTCCTCCTGGCCCCTCCCAACCCTCGGTGGAATGTGTATTCCCCTCAACTAAGTTTTAGAATGATATAAAAATCAAATGGGATGCCACATGTGAAGACATATTTTTAAGTCTACAGTCCTAGTGGAATGACTTTTCAGCCCTAACTCCTTTGTTACAGTCCTTATCAATTTTGCTTCTTGTTCTGTTCCAAGATGCATGCTTGCCTTTCCCAAGACAGGAGCAGCTGTCTGCTCACTAGCTTCTTTCTCCGTCTCCTTCCCAGTGTTTGACATAAGGAAGCTTATTTGGCAGTTGTTGAAGAAATAACACATTGACCAATGATGTCTATAACACTGTATTCCATTAGTGTCCCTATCATTAGTAATACATTACTGGCAGGATAGGAGGCCATGTTGCTACTCTTGTTATGAACAAGATGGCATGAAGTCATACAACTAGATCAGAGGTGTTTGATGATGGGAGAAGGGTTCATGCATGCTGGCAGAGTATCCGGCTTCCCAGCATTCAGGGATAAGCAAAGATCCCTCAGTGACATTTTTCCTCAGGCATGATTAATAATTGTATGACAAGTGGTCGGGATGGGGAGTGTATGGATTTTGATTGAAAACATCACTATTTTGGTAAGTATGTTAATCTAGTTGTAAGGATAAAAATTACAACTGAGAAGGGGAAGTAAACTCACTTGAGAGCAAGTGGTATATTACACAGTACAGAGAACCGACGCTGGGTCTACTCAAATACCCGGAGATTTTAATTCAAGGGCTTTCACTCCGGAAATTAAAATGACTGAGAACCCAAAATATTTATAGGAGATACGTATTAAGATATCAGCATGGATAGGTCTCTTTAGTTTCTCTAGCAGCTTTTCCTGATTTGTAGCTGTAATTTTAAAATGTGCTCCATTTCACATCTTCCGCATTATTCCTGTCATTCTCAGAGTCTCCCGGGGACCTCTGGCAGCAGAGTTAAAGTCAAGGTCCTTCCAAGTGCTGCACGCCTTGGACCGATGGCCTCTGAGCTCGTGTTTCCCTCCCCACCCACTAACTCTGCCAGCACCTCCTCCCGTAATGGCTGGCTCCTCCGGGGCTAGTTCCTTGCATTATCACTTCTTTGTTTTCCACTTTTATTAAAATTGACACAATCAAAGTTTACAGCTTTATCAGACTTTTAAACATTTTAGGGAGGGAGATGTCTTTTTCTTAAGCACCCCCAAAAGCTGCCAGAGTGCTACCATGTAGTTAAAACTACATGTAGTTAAATGTAGCTAAAACTTTGTAACAGAAAGTTCTTCAGAAGTCCTAGCTCATGAAATAATATGAAGTATTTAATTTTTTTAGGAGTGAAAGTTGAACTGTGACATGTGGACAACGGGCCCAACAAGAAAAATATCTGAACATACCAAATAAAGCCACAAAACTGTTACGGTCCTGGATGGCACGAATCTCGGCAGTTTCATATGCATTATTTTCCCTCTCTTTTTTTAAGGGTGAAGATTTAAAGAGTGAGAGAATGGGGTAATAGGGAAGAAAAATTCCTTAAATTGCATTTGAGACATGGCGATTAACTTTTTTTGCAACTTAGTACTGGTAAGAGCGCTATACTGCAAATATCGATTTGCTGCACTTGTATGCTCTCTGAGACTGCTGGTCTATCTACAAGTCGTTCTGTATCAAGGACACAAGGTTGCTAAGTACCTCTGAAGGATCGAGACGGGGAGTGATTCCTCATCACTGACTGCTCGTGCTCAGCTGAGACAAGTAGCAAAAGGAAGGTGCCCGTTTTTCTAGGTACTTTTTTCCTCCTCAGGAAGTAGTAGTAGAAAATAATACGTGCTTAGGGAATAGGTAGGTTGGCTTTGGAGGATACATAACTTTGCACATTTGAAAAAGTAAATTAATTACTTTCAGGTAACTTAATTACTTATAAAATTAAAGGGAATAATATTTGCCTATTTTACAGGTGCTGGGCCTTAAACCCATCTCTTTACACTGAGCATTTGTAGAAAATTTTAAATTTTGAGATAAGATCTCACCGATCTGTGTAAGCTGTGCTTGAGGCTTTCCTGCGCAGCCTCTCAGAGTGCGGGGATTACAGGTGCACACCATTATGTCTGCTATGAGAGGACTACTGTGAGAATTAAAGAGTAAAACATAGCGTTGAGTCCTCAGAGCATTTTCTCCATCCTCCAGATAACTTTGTGAGTGATCTTCCTCTAAATGTACCACAGTGTCAGAAATGTCTGCGAGTAATGTTCCTATAAGCAGGGTGGTAGGATTCATTTCTTCATACATCACTGGGAACAGGATGGTTCTTCAAATCAAGAGAAACTAAGGATTATAAAGCAGTAACAGCAGGTACAGTGACAACAAGGGCAACAAAAAGCAGGAGCAGCAGAAAGCAAAGGCCAAACTAGAAAGGAAGTTTCCACGAGGCTCCTGTTCTCCTGTGTGACCCTAAAATGGGAATAATTTCTCGAGCTTGAAGCCACCAATGTGCAGACACACCACGCATAGACAAGTAAGGGCTGCGTTAGTGCTGGCCTTGGAGGGCTCCAACCTTATTCCTGCAGCCTGGGAAGCGGACCAGAGGAAAGGGGAAGAAACAAGCACAGGATATTTATCTCCATGTTTTGGAAATGCTTTTGATCAGCTGGGCTGGAGTGAGTTTCTGTGCTTGGTGGGAATCACAAATGTTCTGTGGAGGAGGCAAGATCAAGAGCTCTTTCAGGGACTTCAAAGCCCATTCACTGACAGCCGTGGCCATTACCATTTTGGCTCCCTCGCTCGCCTCGGAGGAACTGTGCTTTTCCAGAGTAGGCCCGGCTGAGTCCCAGCCAGCTACAGTGTATTCCTTGGGGTGCAGTGTCCCGGAAAACCTGCTCTTTCCTGCTGTCTGCCTCTGCCTCTCACCAGGTGCAGAATTACAGAGTTAGTGGCCCCTGGGCCTCCGCTCTCGGGCAGTGTATCTCCAGGTACCCAGCAGTAAACAGGAAAACAGCACTTAGCAGCCAAGCAAGTCAACAAGTCAAATCCATGGTTGCCAGGCCTCCTGTCCAGCTCTAATGTGTCCACCAGGCCAGCAGGACAGATCTGTCCTCTTCACCACGAAGTCAGGCCCAAGGCCGAAATGTGTATGCGTGAAGTTTGTATCTTTTCTAGGCACAAGAAACGCAACCACTTTACAATCCTAAATGGAGACCAAAAAGACCAAGGCTGAACAGCAAGCCCTGGAGATGCCCTTGCAGTGCTTTTGCTATCTGGGGTTGCTCTGGAGATGAGAGGCTGAGGTCCCTACTGAAGGAACAGGGGTGCTATTTTCCTGTTGGGTCTCCGGGCATGGCCTAATGTCTGAACAGAAAGGATGAGTCAGGCAGGAACTTGACAGTTTGCCCAGTTTGGGTCTTATGGTATATTCAGATACACTCCTTTGGGTACTCAAAACTCACAATTTCCTTGTTCTCAGATACGTTGGCCCACCAAAGGTTCACATGGTGTGTAATGATGAAGGACTTGAGATGGCGCCCAGTGTGCCCGGGGCCCCTGGCAGGCTGGTCAGTGGGCAGAGCTCTTCCCTTCTGTGCCGGGCCCACTCTGGTTACCAGGGCACCCACCAGCTTTCTCACCCCATGTGCTCCTGGGGGCGAGATGACGATGCTGACAGCGGTCTCCGCCTGAGGAGGAGGGGGACGAGCTCATCTCCGAGGAAGGCCTTCTGTGACCCTCGCACTTCATTCTGGTCTCCGTCCTGGGTCATTTCAGAATGCAAACGGACGTGGCATTTCTTCGGGTGTCCAGTGGGCTGTTTCCACTGCTCTTACTGTCCTGGGAGCTTCCATTTTCCTTTTCTGAAAGGAGACTGCAGAGTGTTTCTAAAAGTAATTTTGAAGAGCCACACACCACTCATGTCATTTTGTTCAAACATCTGCTTTAGGATTCTGGACCACTCGACTCTTCCCAGGGATAGATTTTACTAACTGAAAAATGCTATCGAATATTTTTTTTAAGTTATCTAAAAGTTTAGAATTTCAGGATTACCTTGAAAAGTTGAAGTGTTGTACAGATCACCTTTTGTGAGAAAGTAGCCCAAGAAGTTAAAAAGGAACAGAGGGAAACAGGTCTTTACCCTCTAGACTGTCTCTCAAGCCCAGGGTGAGCATCCTGCCCCTGCTGGCGTGTGCCTTCACTTGCCAGGTGCCAGAGGTATAGGACCTCATTCTTCCTAGGCTGTACTTTTGAAAGTGGCAGTGGGCTTGGTAACAGGATTTCAGAATTCATATACTGTACTTATTTTTAAAATTCATTTATTAATGAATAAGATATACACATAAAATTTTCACACACTAATCATTGATAATCTATTGATTATTTTTTTCACTCTTCATTCCTTCAGTAAATATTTATATAATGTCCAGGATTTGAGATCTGAGAGGAAATCTATGTTCATGCCTTGAAGAGCTCACAGTCTGGTAGCAGAGATGGGAAGAAAATGAGAGTTTAGGTGTGAGGTGCTAGGCACAGCAAGTGAAAGCCCACCACACACTTGCTCTGCTCGGAAGCATCAGGAACATGACCCACAGTGGCGCCTGCTCAGGAGGTTACGCTCCTGCATGAGGACCAAGTGGACATGACAGCCGCGGTGCACAGGACACAGGTGAAGAAGGGCAGGTGGAATGTGGGAGGTGGGCAAATTGGGCTCCGGGGGTGGAGGGAGGAGGGCACAGGAGGAGGGCAGAGCAGGTGTCCATGAGACGTGATCAGAAGTAACAGCAGCAAGGAGGGATGGATCTGCCAGCAGAGGGGGTGGGGAGGGCAGAGAGCCTCCGAGACAGAGGGCAGCGGGGAAGCCCCAAGTTGGAAGCCAGGGAGGCTGGGTGAGGGGTGTGGATGGTAAGGCTCAGGTGGGACAGGCTGCAGGGGATGGGAGGTGGGGCCATGTGAGTGGTGTGGGCAGTGTGGACCCGTGTGTCCCTGCAGCCTGGAGTCATCCTGGGAGTCTGTCAGCTGACAGGTGGTGTGAGAAGTAGCCAAACTGGAGTACATGGTGGCAGGGCAGTGAGACTGGATGGCTGCCCTCCAGGACAGATATGGAAGGGTTGTAAGAAGGGAAGGACCAGGACCAGGCAGAACACAGTGACTGGGCTTGTCCCAACCCTGAAAGTCCAGGGCAGATACTTTGAGCAGACAGCCACTGAGGCGAGACCTGCAGAGAAGAGGGGTGAGACCAGGCGCCAATGAAAGGTGCTGGGCGGCATGAGCCTTGACAGGTGGAGGAGCCAGCTTGTTCACAGCAGCGAGGTGCACCTAGGGCAGGGGCTGCTGGGGACTGGCAGCATTGGCTGGAGGAGCTGTGTGTGAGTGGGTGGGTAGGCAAGACAATCTAGATGGGGGAGATTAACAAGGTTAAGGCTGCAAAGTCCGTCTTGCCAGAAGAAAGCTCCAGCTAGGTTAGTTTCTGACAAGACTGGGTTGAGCAATGTCAAGGCAGGCTGGTGGGGTACACTGAGGCACCGGGAGAAAAACCGCCTGTGGGTTCTAATCTCAGGAGGTCTGGGGCTCCCATCCCACCGGGACGAGGGTGTCGCTGTACCTCCTCAGAAAGAAATGTGGCTGGAAGGACTCTGAACCCCTGAAGTAGACTACAGTGTCTTCCAGTGTATACTACTGTGTCTGCTCCAATGCCTCAAGAGTCAAGTTACTGAAATGCACAGTTTCAGAGGAAGTATGAAACACAACTGCTTCAGAATAGCTAACCAAGAAAAACTTTCAGGTAGTTTTCCATCTTAAGGCACTAACTTGGAATACGTGAATGTGATCTATTACCTATTTAAATATATGCCTGTATTCAGTCATATATAAGGTGCTGGTTACTGGAATTGGTGCTTTATCATCTGAATTCTGATATATGCTATGATGTATGTATTCTGATATATATGTACATTTGTAACTCATAGAGGAATGCTGGATTCTTACAGTCAAGTTTTTATATTTGATTTTATAAATGTTCTGTTTGGCTGATGTTCAGTATCTTGGTATCTTGCCATCAAAATACATTTTCTTCTCCAGTGAACTGTCCTGTCCAGTTCTCGCTAAGCACATTTATCTTATGGTAGGTCTAAATCCCTTCTATTTTCTGGAGTTTAAATCTGTTTTTCTCTTTCTTTTCCCTTTCAGAGCTGGGGAATGATAGTACTGTCTGACAAATGGAGAAAGCTAAAACAGCATTTTATGGTCAAACTTGCATGCCAAACTGAATTCTAGAACCAAAGTCAGCAAGTGAACAAGACAGACAAAAGAAGATACTTTTGTTTTATTTTTTTTTCTTTTTTGAGACGGGGTCTCACTTTGTAGTTCAGAAAGGCCCTGAACTCATTATATAGTCCAGGTTAGACTCCAACTTGCAGCAATCCTTCTGACTCTGCCTCCGGAATGGTGGGATTACAGGCATGAGCCACCATGCCTGGCATTGTGGTATGTGGTGGCTGGGATCAAACTATGGACCTTGTACTCGCCAGGCAAATGCCACAGCCACTGAGCTAAATCCCTGGGCCACTTTTGTTTTCTTTACTCAAATAATGGCCTTATTTCTTCTCTGTTCTTTGCTTTTGGAGGCCAAATAGATGAAGGAAAATGCCTGCATTATAGGAAGCCAGCAGCAGGAGCTCCCTAGAGTCTGAGACTGATTTACTTTGTGTGGGCAAGTGGATATAGTTGTTTATTGCCATACTAAGGAGCAAGGAGCAAACTAGAATAACAACATTAACACACACACTGAATACGGAATAAGGGTCGCATTGAGTTCAGGGCAAAGAGATCACACGCTGCACCTTTTCTCTTCCTGACTTACGTGCCTTATAGATGCTGTTTCTGAGTAACTGAGCCCACTCATTGCTAGGGATGTTCTTGTTAAGCTAACTCCTGGATCCATTCTCGGAACCAATCTAGGATTCTATGATGAATGCTAATTTGCTACTACTGTTATATTTTGGTTATTTCTATATAAATCATACCCGTGAATGCAGAACCCCCAATTTTACTTGTTCTCACTTCCTGTAATCGTCCCAGTGAACAGAGGTCGAACTCCTCGGATGAGTAAGGCAGAATCCCAACATCACCGGATTCCACTACTTTAGCCCCCCACCTTGTGACATTGAAGGATGCATGATGTTGTGATTTGTACTTATTTTCAAGACTGTCTGGAGGGTGAGAATTTTGAAATGGGAGGCAGTGTTCACCATCCTGGACCTTGTGGACTGCCCCACTTGTGAATGTTTCTGCACGGTGAGGCGGGACCCTCATGTGCACCATGGTGCTGCGTGAACGGAAACAGGCTGCAGCAGGAATGGCGGCTGCGAGCGTGGGCAGGGAGAGCACCGCCACTGTCCAGGTTTCGGCATCAAAGTCTTCTGTGCAGTGACATTACTTCTTGCACTTGCTATGTTATGATCTGAGAGTGTGCTATAGTCCCCAGAACAAGTCCATTAATGAGCTGCTTTCCAGATCTCCTGAACAGATAATACAAATCTAAAGGTTTATTTTTATGTTAATGATGCATTAACGTGACGTACTGTATTTAGAAATAAAGACTCAGCAAAACACCTGTGAAGACTTTGCCAGGACTCTGCTGACCAGAATGTCTTCCACCAGTTTGCTCACCTCGAAGCTCGTGGAAAAACTGCCTCATTTCACATCACAAACTGAGAAAACCCACAACTTCCAGCCTGCAGGGAATGTTTCCGTAAGCAGTGCAAGACCCGCGATGCCTGATGCCACCTGTACTATCCCTGACAAGGCTCTGGGACAGTGACATTTTCCCTCACCCACTGTGGAAGTTGTGAGCTTCTTGCTGAAACTGCCGACAAGGTAGGCTCAGAAGTTCCTGTCCTTAAGCAGGTGGAGGTGGAGGTGTCAATTCTGCTGGACAAGAGTAAAGGCACACCCTGCAAGTGTCAGGGTCCGCAGCTCACAGCAAGCAGGAGGGCAGTAGGGCTTGGCCATGGCTAGGTGGCCACCCCAGTGGAGCAACAGCAGGTGTGGGGCCTTTGCTTTCCATGGAGCACGGCAGCTAAGACATGCACTCGGAAGCAGTGAGACATCACGGAACCATCACGCTACGCCTCCGGACATCTGTTCAACTGTTGGGTACATTTTGGGACCCTGACACACAGGGCTCTCAGCCTGGGGCGGATATTACTAGGTCCCGTGGATTTCACCTTTGCACCCTGGAACCCACCGGGCCCTCTCCTGCAAAGCTGCTCTGCAGGAGGAAGCTGCGGAGGATTTCTCCTGCACCCCGACAAGGAGCACTTTCTGCCGCCCCGATACTGGGCGTTCTTCTCTGGGGGGAGAGGGACTTGAGTTCGACGCGCTGCACCCAGGGACGCGCCACGTCCACTCACCTGCGTCGGTGATCTCCACTGGTGGTCCCTGCTAATTCCACCCCATGCACCCCAAGGACAAGTTTTTCTGTGGCCCTGACAGGGCTTCCTCGCTGGGCAGAGGTATCTGAGTTTTGTGCAGATTTCACTCTGCCCCAACGGACAAGCCTCACCCACTCACCTGTGAAGCTGATCACCAGCTGAGATCCACGCGGATCGCAGCCCCATGCGCTGCCCCGAGACGAGCCGGTTGTTCTGCAGCGCTGACACAAGGCTTTCTGCCTCGAACAGAGGGACCCAGGTCCCACTGGACTTCACCCCTGCACCCCGGGACACGCCTTGATCGCCCCTCACCTGTGAAGTTGATCTTGAGCAGGTAGTCGCGGTACAGCTTGCGGCCGTCCAGCACCTTCATGGCATCGCACAGCTTGGTGGTGTTGGGGCACAGCGCGCGCTGCATGCGGTGCAGGGCGTGCGCCATGGCGTACACCGCGTTCACTACGAACATGATCTTGGACTCCTGCTCGTAGTTGCTGCTGTCCAGGGCCAAGTGCTCGGAGCACGCGCGCCGCGGGCCCCCGCGCAGGCTGCACTGGAACTTCTGCTCCCAGAAGTCGCGGAACCAGGGGTTGCGCAAGTTGGTGGCGGGCGAGAGCGCCTGGAAGTAGCGGTCGAACTGCGGCAGGCGGTGCGCCGCCAGCTCCAGCGTGAGCGCCCCCCGCGCCGCGCGCTCGCTGCCGCGCACCACGCTGTCCTGCGCGCCCCAGCCGTCGCTCGCCACCCACGTCAGCGAAGCGTTGGCGCGGCGCGCGGCCGCCAGCAGCTCGCGCGAGTCGTCGCCGCGCGTGAACAGCACCACGACGCGCGCGCCCGGCTTGCGCAGCAGCTCGCGCACCACGCCGTCGTAGGAGCGGCGCAGCGCCGAGCGCCCCACCTTCTCGGCCGCCGCCACGCAGATGCGCCGGCGCCGCGCCTCCTGCTCGAACGCCTCCATGCCGGTCTCTCCGTAGTCGCCCTCCGACGCCACGGTGGACACGTAGGTCCAGTTGAAGAAGCGCAGGATCTCGGCCATGGCCTTGGCCTGGTAGAAGTCGGGCGGCACGGTGCGCGCGAAGTAGTCGTAGCGTGACTTGTCGCTGAGCTTGGCGCTGGTGGAGGCGTAGCTCACCTGGGGGATGCGGAAGAGCCGCAGCAGGTTGGCCACCTGCGGGGAGAGGGGCGGGGAGGCGGGCGCGGTTTCAGGGCAGGCCTTGGTGACCCTCTGTGAGCCCGAGGTCTCCGGGATGCGGAGCGGTTGCGGGCTGGCTGCACTGCACCTTCTGCCCCTTGGCATGGTGGCGCCGGGTGACAGCCCAAGACACCTGGGGTGTTCCCTGGACACGTCCTGGTTGGTCACAGACGTGTCAGGCGCTCGCTGGACCCCCTGCACCGCCTCTGAGATGGGTCCCTGAGACCTGTGCCAAGCCATGCCTGGCTCCGATACACACGGGCGTGGACTTTTCCAGAGATGGGCCAAGTGCAGTCTGGACCTAGACACCGAACTGGGCGGAGCCAGGGACAGCCGGGCTCTCCCTGCACACCGCCCCAAACGCTTCCCTGGATGCTGCCCGGATGACCCCTGAGGTCCTAGACCCTCCACTGGACACCTGAGATAGGCCAGGTGCTCCCTGGACACCTGCCTAGAACCAGCCAGACGTGCGCTGCAAAGGGCGTCCTGCAGAAATGAGAGGCCTGCCGCCTAGGCCTTCCAAGACGGCCGGGGCCGAGACGGGAAGTGTCCACCCGCCCAGGGATGGCGGTCACAACCTCTGAGGTCTCCGCCTAGCTCTGATAAGAGCCGTGGAGAACTGGCCACATTCGGGTTTCAGACAGCTTGGCTGCAGTGGTACGGAGCCAACTTCCCCCTCCTTTGTTAAAAATATCAACCTCTGAATGAGTTTAATTTGGGAACTGTGTGCCACGTGGACTGTCCAAATTAGACATTTATTATCTAGATTAAGAAAAAAATCAATTCTACGTAAATTCTATTTGGTCCATTATAAATTTTAGGCATATATTTTTAAAAACTTCTGAAAAACTTGACTAACTTTTCCTTTGCTTTCTTTTGCTTAAATTTGATTATACTGGGACTGAAATTATATAAATATGCTACTTTGACACATTTTTTATTTAAAAACAAGGAAATGTGGAGGACATTGTAAAGAATGCATCACCTTCTAAGTATTTAAATCTTATTCTGAATCAAATTTTTAAAATGTCTTATAATTCTGCTCTCAACATTTCACTGGTTTTATTTATTATAGAATAAAAAAGGAAAATGACATTTCATAAGGAGCAATGCATAGTGTTTGCAGAAATATATATTTACACATTCCTAACTGTGTTGTATGTGTGTGCAAAATTTATTTGTACTTCTCCTTGTTTCTGAAATCTCTATATATGATAATCTGGACTTTAATAAAAACAATTTGAATATGAATCTCAGTGTACTCTATGTGCCTCGGAATAAGTGTGAACACTTTAGAACTTCCCCTCTGGAAACTGTGGTTTCACCTTTCTGTTTGGCAGCAGCAGCGTAGCTTGAAGTAGACAGCTGTCGGTGGAGAGCACAAGCATCGCAGAGCACTGGCGTCCTGTTCCTGTGGTGGAGGAGCCAGCAACAAGCCGGTCCCCAGCCACGGTGCCCTCCTGGAGCTCTGGCCTGCTGTTCAGTCTGACTCTGGGCATACCAGAGCTAACAAAATACATCTCATTTCAAATCCCAGTACCTTTCAGTTAACCACAAATATGCTCCAAAGTCTGGAGCATAGTGCACAATGTAATGGAAAATGTATTCCAAGGCGTGGAGCCTCAGGAAGGGTGGTTTTCAGGAAGGGTGGTTTTCAGGACGGGTCTTCGGGGCGGTGGGTGAATGGGTAGGTAGGCTGGGCACCATGTTTTACTTCTTTCTCAGGGTTGAAAGAGTCTGGACATGATGGCCTGCCCTGCCTCAGCTGAGCAAGTGCTGAGCTTGTGCTCTCAGCCAGCAAGTGGCTCCAAGCTGGCTGGGGCTGGGTGTGCGCCCTGCTGGCAGTGTGCCATGGAAACCGTGCCTGTAAAGACACGTGATTGCCAACTTTCTGGAGCAGGCACCTGTCTCTCTCCTCAAGTTACACTTACTAGGGCCTGGCCAGCTCAGGGAGATGGAGAGTGAAAGGACCTAAAAAAGACCCAGAGACATTTTCTGACAGTCAGAAATCACAGTGAAAGGGTCCTACCTGCCGAAACCTTCTTCCTCCAGAGGAGCAGGGGGAATGGAGAGCTGCTGAAGAAGGTAAGGTCTGGTTTTCAGGCTACCGGGTCCGGGGGCTTCAAGTCTGCCTCCAGTGTATTTAAGAACAGCTTACAGTCAAGGCAGCTGCACGAGAGGAGGAGCAGCCACAGAAGGAGGTGAGACGGAAAGCCTGCTGTGAGGGGAAGGGACAGGGCAGATGACAGCCTGAAAGGGAAGGTGTGGGTTGGAATGGGCGGTGAGGACCACCACCCTTTGAAGGATGGTATGTGTACCCAGGAGTGGGCTTTCATGAGGAGACCACAACCAACCGTAGAAAAAAAGCAGCATGTCCATTGTGTCAGAAAGAGAAGATGGAATGCTAACATGCAAGTATCATCTCAGTTGTTGCATCTGTCCTGAGTAGGGTGGGGCAATAATAAAGTTCAAAGTTAGAATTTGCAGAGTTACAATAGAAACATTTAATACAAATGAATAGTGAAGCGGAGTGTTATCGGGAGTTATTCCTTTTAGAATTGGTTTCTTTAGATTCAAAAGATAAAAAATACTTCAATTAGAAGTAAACACTGCAGAAAGCTGGTCAATTATTAATCTCCTTTCTTTCCCACCCACCTTCCTATTCAGCCTGACTTCGAGAGAACAATGTAGTTCTCTCTGTGCATGTAAAAATGTGCTAGTTCTGTTGCAAAGCCAGTCATTCATGCACTCAGTATGTGCGTATATATCATCTTCTCTGTAGTCACAAAACTGCCTTTTGTGGTCTATGTTATCATCTCCATTTTAATATGGAAACACCAAGCTCTGCTTGGTGGAGAAACAAACATGGTCTTGTTAGAATGTGGAAGCAGGGCAAGGTGTTAATGCAGGTCCTTGGACTGGAAGTACCGTTCATAGCCAATCTTTACAGTTTCCTCTCTGACTCTTATTTGACCATAGCCTGAGGCTCTGCACTGGAGAACATAGGGTAGGAAGAATGGAGATGGGAGGAGAAGCAGGGCGGTGATGTCCACCATGGATTGCCAGTCACTGTGGGTAGGAGCTTTCCTTCTGATATAAACAAGAATTGATGATGTCCAGGGAGTTGTCAGCTGGTGTCCCCATTTCATTTGTCAAAAGGTTGGGTATTTGAAACTTTCCTACCATATGGTTTCCCTGAGAAAGAATGAAAAAGTAACAGAAACTCCTACACTGGACATCGTGTTGAATAATAAAGAGTCATTTTAGGATGTAAAAGTAAAAGTGAAATTTTGGAAGGAAGTTACACAATGATATTATTAGTATGAGTGGAGGAAGGCAAAGCAGAAAATATGATATTTTAAAGCTTTAAAAGTAGAGATATGCTTAGCACAAATACATCTACAAAGGAATGTAACTTAGGAGAGACAGGAAAAATGGGGAGGGGAAGAGAAACATTGCATAAAATACAGACTAACCTCGAAACAGAGAAGACAAACTCTCAGAACCACTCCAGACTGCACTGGAGTTTAGATGTCAAGAGTGCTAATGAAGGGAACAGGCACCACTAGCAGTGTGGACAGCATGGATCTGTGAGAGTCAGACTAGGGCACAGAATGTGGAAACTGGCAAAGCAATTTTTGAGGTCATTTTTTTCTTTGGAATTATGTTTCAGGATAAAAGTTAATAGGAAGAGGCTCTCTTTCCTCCATTGAGGATTTTTAGCTCCTTTGTCAAAGTTGAGGTGACTTAGCATATCTGGAGTTATTTCTGGATCTTCTAATCTACTCCACTGATCCTTGGATCTGTTACTTTGCCAGTACCATGCAGTTTTTATCAAGGTGGCTTTATAGTATAGTTTCAGATTCAGGATCATAATACCCCCCACCATGTCCTTGTTGCTTAGAATTGCTTTTGCTATTCTATGTTTTTTGTGGTTCCAGATAAATGTTTGGATTTTTTTCTCTAGATCTGTGAAATATGCTATTGAAATTTCAATTGGGATTGCGTTGAATCTATATAGTAGTTGGAGTATAGTCATTTTGATGATATTGGTTCTTCCTACCCAGGTGCAATGTATGTCTTTCCATTTTTTGATATCTTCTTCTATCTCCTTTTTCAGAGTGCTGTAGTTTTCAGAATAGAGGTCTTTCACCTCCTTTTTAGATTGATTCCTGAAAGATTCATACAACAGTGACACATGTGTACCTATGTTTACAGTAGCTCAGTTTGTGATAGCTAAATCTTGGAAACAACTGAAATGTCCATCAACAGGAGACTGGATAAAGATGTGATTCTTTTATAGAATGTATTATTCTGCTGTTAAAAATGATAAGATTGATGGGGCCGGGGATTTAGCTCAGTGGTTCCGGCGCCTGTCTTGCAAGCGCAAGGACCTGGGTTCGATCCCCGGTCACCACATACCTATACTGGATGTGGAGACTCACGCCCAGCAGCAACCAGTACCACAGACCACAGTGCCGGGCGTGGTGGCTCCTGCCTGTAATCCCAGCACTCGGGAGGCAGAGGCAGGAGGATTGCTGTGATGAGTTTGAGGCTGAGTTCAGGGCCAGCCTGAACTACAAAGCGAGACCCTGTCTCAAAAAACCTAAAAAAAAAAAAATGATAAGATTGAGTCATTCATATTCAAATGGATGTACCTTCAAGACATCCTCATACGTGAAATAAATAGTTCACAGATGTGTAAATATCGTATCTTTTCTCTGATATGAGAAAATGAAGATGTTCAAATGAGTTCTAGTATATATAGTTGATATTGTGAAATAGAAAATATTTAAAAGGAAATAGGGTGTAGGGGTAAATAATGAGGTGGTAAAGAATGTGATAGTAATAAAAAAAAGAAACAAGCTTATGTATATACGGGGTAGGGGGTTGCAAGGTGGGTGAGGGAAGGGGAAAAATGAGAATCAAGTCATGTCATATTCTGGTATAAACTCTTGATGTTGAATGTGATGATGAAATTTATTCATAATGTACCAATAAAGATTTGAATTTTTAAAAAAGAGCCAAGTTGCTGTATGTATATATCCCCACTTCCCAATGTGACTGTAAACTGCATGTGTTGCAAACATGTACTAAAGCAAGAGAAAGAAATGAGCAAGTTAATCATCAGGACTCAGTGTGGACTTCACTGGAAGGGTATCTCTTCACACTAGTTGAACCATCTAGAAATAGCTGGGGAACGGGTGGCTCCAATACAGTCTGTGTGATGCCACTTGAACTGTTGCAGAAAAGGAGCAGTGATGGGAGTTGGAAATAAAATTATATTAAAAATATTTTCCACATATATTCAAAGAACAGCTTTGAGGAAAATCTGTATAGTGTCAGGTAAGATGAAAATTTTTATCAATGCCATGGGAAAAAGTATAAATAAACTACGAGATCATTTGAGAGCTGAAGAGAGCATGAAGATTGTTTTGGCCGATCATCTCATAGTTGAGGAAATGGGCA
The DNA here is from genome assembly GCA_004026965.1 of Petromus typicus. Lineage (NCBI taxonomy): Eukaryota > Metazoa > Chordata > Mammalia > Rodentia > Petromuridae > Petromus > Petromus typicus. The sequence continues at coordinate 34,750 of PVIR01011466.1, forward strand.
GTCGGAGGATGAAGAGACTTTCAAAAAGTCATGCACAGTGAACAAGCAGCAAAGCTGGGTTTGTAACCCAGTCTTTTGATTTTCCCAAAGGGCAATTCTCCCTCTCTGGAAACAGGAGTTTTTACATAGGATGGGAAGTAAGTTTCTGGATTTAAATTAAAGTGTACAGGGCCGGGGATTTAGCTCAGTGGTTCTGGCACCTGTCTTGCAAGTGCAAGGACCTGGGTTCGATCCCCCGTAACCACATACAAGACTGGGTGTGGAGACTCACGCCAGCAGCAATCAGTACCACACACCACAGTGCCGGGCGTGGTGGCTCACGCCTGTCATCCCAGCACTCGGGAGGCAGAGGCAGGAGGATTGCTGTGGTGTGAGTTGGAGGCTGAGCTCAGGGCCAGCCTGAACTACAAAGCGAGACCCTGTCTCAAAAAAACCTTAAAAAAAATTAAATAAATAAATTAAAGTGTACAAGTGAAGAAAAGAGCTAGTGAGGTGGGAAGTCGAGAGCTGCAGCTCAGCACGTACCAGGAATCCCAGGAAGGTGGAGGTCGGGGAGGCACATGAGGGCCGTGTCTAGAGTGCTGCTCTGAGTTCTGCGAAGCAGACAGAGAAGAGCTTTGCTATCTGCCTGTTCCCTGAGTCCTGTTCTCAGGCTGTTCTTTTTGGGACCCTTTCAACGACCCCTGGATATTTAATAGAGATAATATTTTGTGCCAGCCCTGTTTGGACAGTGTAGACATGTGACTGACTTTAATTCTCAAGCCAAGCTCACTCACCAATGGGAGTTATGAGCATGCACACACTTCTTTGAGAGTTTTGCTCCTCTTGACAATGTGTAGCATTGAAAGGACTCTTCTCCTTAGGACTGCAGGTGTCATGCAGAAAAGGACCTCAGGCAACTGCTTTGTTTTTCATCTTGTGAAAAGACAATGGAGAATTTCAGAACCATCTGTGCACACCCTGCCAGCCCGTGGTTGCTCTTCCTACACAGGACCCTGTGAAACGTCATTTCAGACATGAGCTCCACACAATGTTGCTGACACAATGCCATATATGTATGTGTGTTTGTATATATATATATATATATATATATATATATATATATATATAAATAAGAACCAAAAGACTGGATTTTGAGAGCAGCATAAATGAGTTTCCACTAAAGTGACTTCATTATTTCCTACTCAGGTCTTTTCAGAACTTACCTAGCTGCTGGCTTCTGAGCCCTTTTGGTGCACTGAAGAGAACAGTAGCAGCTGTCCTTTATGTGGACCTGTGCTTGGCTACTACACTTCCAGATGCCAAAGAGGCACCAACTGCTTACTTTCAGGAACAATGTTATTTGCAGAGCTGAGCTACACACATGTTATAAAGGGACCTCTGCTGCTGTCCAGAATGTAGAGATCTGCTTCCCTCTCTTCAGGTTTGCCTTTGCCTTTTGAAAGCTACAATTCACACCTCCCAGGAGTGACATCTGGATTTGTTTTGTCATGAGACAGTGCTGAATGGTTTAGTTCTTTTAATTTAACGCTTATACGTGGCCCGGAAGAGGACCCCAGAGTGTAGCACCTTGCTCCCTCTCCACCCACGTTATTAAACGATACTGTAAGTTGTGATGTTAGGAGAGCTTGTGTCCTTCTTACAAGACTGAGTTAATCCAGAAGGCGTATAAAATCTCAGACTGGATTGTATTTTAAACTGGAACTGCAGGTGGAATACGGTCAAGAAACTGCGTAAGGAAATCAGTCTGTTCATAGCACATGAGTTACCCACTCACCAGGATGCCAATCATATTGTTATTTAGGAAGAACACCTCATTTATCTTTCAAAATTTTTTTGCTGTACTACCAGTAGAACAACTGGAAGCATTCTCCATGAAAACAATTAACTGAAACACATATTAATCTTGATTTAGGAAATCATATAATGGATAACAACACATGCCATTGCTTAGTGTAAGCTACTTTGCATAGGCCCAGAGGACTGTGCAGCTCCAGATCTGTATTGCCACTCCCACTCAGCAGCATGACGTGGTCCTGGGGATATTCCACAACCACTCTGAGAACTCCTCCATCTTGACAGAACTCTCAGAACTGCCACAGTCACCGTAACTTCTATCCTGAGTCTCTGTTGAAGACATTGCACTCCACAGTTGTGGTTTGCAATTGAGGTTGCCATACTCTTTCAATTTCTTCCTATGAAAGGAAGGAACTGGTAAATAGAAAGGGCATCTACTTTGGCATTCTAGTAGCTATCATTGAGCTTGAGATGAAGTCCAGACTCAAAAGGACTCCTTGAGCCACATTATTTCTGAATATGCAAATCACAAGGCCTGTCAGGCTTCCCTCTGTGGCAGGGCCATAGCCATTCAATAGGTGACTGTCCTGCTGCATTCTTGAAAGGCACTATTTCAAGGATAACTTTTCCCAGTTGGTACTCAGGCATGCGCAAGACATGGAGGGTATTTTGCCCATGGAATCAGTGTCTAACTGCCCTTCTCTGCATAAATTAAGTTTTGAGAGATATCATGGTGTGGAATTTGTTTGGGTGTCAGACACCAACAATGGATTGAAAGGTCCCTGCCCTACTCTGTCCAGAGTGACTGGGTGGGCCAGAAAAAACCCACAGAAATCTGGCTCCATGGTGACAAACACCAGAAACGTGCCAAACATATCCTTCAGAGCCTGACAAAATGACTTTTGACAGTGTCTTTTGAGAATTTAACAAAGCCACAACTTGAATTAATCCATATTTCTCAGTGTCCCCTGAAGTGAATTGTATAATAAAATATGTCAAAGATAGCCTTATCCAGAAAAAAGCATCCTGGTCTTGGCTAGTTGTTGAGCAAAGGGTGAAAAAATCAAGGGAAGCTAAGGTGCTCAAACCACCCAAACTTCCTTCCATGATTACTGCATGAGGGCCAGGGGTCATTCAGGGCAGAGGGATGTACCTGGTATTCTTGTAGCAGAGAGAGTGGTCCATCACCTTGACAGAACCACCAGGCACAGCAGGAGCTCTGCGTGTGAGGCTTGTGCACTGGGCTGGAATCAGATAGGGCTGTGTGGTGAGGTCAGGTCCATCTGCCACCGGTTGTGTGACCTCTGTCTGCAGAGTTTAACTCTGAACCTTCATTTGATTTTTCCATAGAAAAGGATTCTTAGAAGTCCCTGGTGTAGGAAATGAAGTCAGGTATAAAGCAAAAGACATGTGAAGCGTGCAGCTCCCTGGCTGGCACATGTGTTGTGAACGCTTGGAAAGTGATGGCAGTGTCTGACAGTGTCCATTCAAACTTCAGGTCATGTCAGTGGAATGCGACCTTCTTCGGAGGGAGGTGTTCCAGGAAGAGCAGTACACGCTTCCTGTCCCGCGGAGGTTACAGTGAAACACAGCCAAGGGCTCCCTGTTGGGACATATATATCCAAGTGAAACCCAGGGAAAGGACAGCTGCCCCACTCGGGTGAGGCACGAGGGGTGCTTGGGCTTGAGCTTGAGGGAGAAGTGAAAGTTTTCCAGGAAGACAAGGAGAAAGGGTGGTTTAGGTAGAAAAGAGAGCATGCAGAAAGAAGCCATGCACACGACCCGATGGTGCCAGACGGCTCATGGCCCCAGGCTGCCAGCACCCTCGGGATTCACAGAAACGAGGGTGGTCAGAGGCTCTGCTACGACTGCCACAGCCTCTGTATGCAACTGTGAGCATTTTGACTTTTATTCTTTTAGCAATAAAAAGCCATTAAAATTTTTAAGTAAGGGAATGACATGACCCAAATTATGTTTTAAAAAGGATGACAGATTTGTTCCCATATTGTTGGTTGCCTTTTTTCTCTGTTGGTTTCCTTTGCTGTGCAGAAGCTTTTTAATAGAATGAGATCCCATTTGTTGATTTCTTCTGCCATAGAAGCTTTGTTCATGAAGTCTTTCCCTAAGCCAATGTCTTCAAGAATTTTACCTAATCTGTTTTATAGCAGGTTTATTGTTTCTGCTTTAATATTTAGGTCTCTAATCCACTTTGATTTTAGCTTGGTACATGGTGAAAGAGATAGGTCTAGCTTTAGTCTTTGGCAGGTTAAAGCCTAGTTTTTCCAGCACCATTTGTTAGAGAGGTTATCTTTCCTCAATTGAGGATTTTTAGCTCCTTGGTCAAAGATGAGATGACTCAGTGTATCTGGAGTTGTTTCTGGATCTTCTAATCTACTCCACTGATCTTCAGGTCTGTTACTTTGCCAATACCATGCAGGTTTTTTTTTTTTTTCCACAGTGTCTTTGTAGTATAGTTTCAAGTTGGGCATTGTACTACCCCCCACCATGTCTTTGTTGCTTAGAATTGCTTTCACTATTCTAGGTCTTTTGTGGTTCCAGATGAATGTTTGGATTTTTTTCCTCTAGATCTGTGAAATATCTGTTTCTAAGACAAAGGTCTACTCTCTAGAATACATAAAAAGCTTCAATTATCAGCCTACCCAAATTTAAAGACCCAGTTCTAAAATGGGTATCTGAAATGAACAGATACTTTTCAGCAGAAGAAGTAAGAGCAGCTAAGAAGTATATGAAGAGGGCCAGGGATATAGCTCAGCGGTTCCGGCGCCTGTCTTGGAAGCGCAAGGGCCTGGGTTCGATCCCTGGTAACCACATAACAATACTGGGAGTGGAGACTCACCCCAGCAGCAATCAGTATCACATACCACAGTGCCAAGCGTGATGGCTCATGTCTGTAATTAGAGACAGGAGGATTGCTATGATGTGAGTTTGAGGCTGAGCTCAGGGCCAGACTGAACCACAAAGCAAGACCCTGTCTCAAAAAACCTTAAAAAAAAAAAAAAAAAAAAAGAAGTATACAAAGAAATGCTCACCATCATTGTTCATTTGAGAAATGCAGATGAAAACAACACTGAGATTTCATTTCACTCCATAAAGAATGGCTGCTATCTCAGAATTAGCCAGGAACAAATGTTGGGGAAGCAGTAGAGAAAAAGAAACCCTTCTCCACTCTTGGTGGGAGTGTAGACTCATACAACCCCCTGTGAAAATCAGTGTGGACATTCTTTAAAATCTAGGATTAGAGGTCATATTTGACCCAGGCATATCTCTGGTAGGTATACACGCAAAAGAATTAAAAGATTCATATCACAGTGACATATGTGCACCCGTGTTTATAGAAGCTCGGTTTGTGATAGCTAAATCTTGGAAACAATCCAAATGTCCATTAACTGGAGACTGTATAAAGAAGATGTGGTTCTTCTATAGAATGGAGTATTATTCTGCCATAAAAATGGTAAGACTGAGTCATTCATATTCAAATGGATGTACTCTCAGGACATCCTCATAAGTGAAATGATATGTCACAGATATGAAATATTGTTATCTTTTCTCTAGTATGAGAAAATGAAGATGTAAATGAGTTCTAGTATACATAGTTGATATTGTGAAATAGAAAATATTCAAAAGGAAAGAGGGTGTAGGGGTAAATGATGAGAGGAAAAAGAATGTGATAGTGATAAAAAAAAGTAAACAAACCTTATGTATATAAGGGAGTGGGGCACTGTAGGATGGGCGGATTAATGGGAAAAAATGAGAATCAAGTTGTGTCATATACTGGTACAAACTCTCAGTGTTGAATGCGATGATAATGTGTATATATGATGCACCAATAAAGATTTGAATTTAAAAAAAAAAGAAAGAAGAAAGAAAGGATGACAGTGGGTGACTTCCCACCTGAAAAGGAAGCTAGGAAGGGGACATGAAATGGCCAGAACAACCACTCATGGACATGAAATGGACAGAACAACCACTCATGGACATGAAATGGCCAGAACAACCACTCATGGACATGAAATGGACAGAACAACCACTCATGGACTGCAAGTCTTTCCGTGTGGACTGCACGTCCTTGAAGGTTGGGAAGTCATGATTCACCAAACAGCTACATCAATGTCCACATCGGAGGTTCTGAGAAAGAGATGAACCTGCTTAAAACTATTTTATTTGGCTGATGATAATCACTCAGGTGCTTATGTTTAGTTTGTGTCTTTCCAGGTCACCTTAAATTCATGTTGGAAGGAAGTGGGGCATTAGTTACAATAGTTGTTGGAAACTGCAGAAAGTCTGAAAATATTAAACTTCACCAAAGCACCTCGGAAAACAGAGCACCAAGATTTTTTTATAGTGCAAAATAAGGGCTCAGAGTCAGTTAACTACACTTTGGCAGCAGTTGAAGTTCTCCAGACATCAGTGTGCATTTATAGTTGCATTTCTACAAATTTTGTACAAATGAAGTACCTTAAAACTATTTTTGGAACATAGGGTATATATGGGTAATGCATATTTTAATTTGATAGAAAGTTATTTTTAGAGGAAAAGTCTGAACAGTTGTAAATCATGCGTCCAATTCCCTGTGTATGTGAGAGGAGACATTACTTGCCCAGTTTGTGGTTGGCAAAGCCTCATCAGAACCTGGTGGCTTCTACCCAGATTGGAAGGGCAGAGCTGGGGGCACAAGATGCTTACCTCACAAATTCAGCCTCTGATGGGGGTAGCAGACCTCTTGGGGTTCTTGGCCTTTCTGATCTCTTGGTAAGGAAATCAGGGTTGGGTTTGGAGTACTGAAAGCTTTGCTGCTCTTGCATTGCTTCTGTGTGACCATAACTTCTGTGGGAATGTGAAGTACCAGGGCTGGCAAGAAGCAAGACTTTGCCACTTGTAGCACAGGGCTTTCTGTAATATGCCAGGTGGTGATGTCAAAAATAGCAGCACTACAGTTTTAGTGTTTGAAGTCCTACTGATATACTGCCTGGAGTATAAACGCTGCTTAGAGCTTCGCTGCAGGTGTTTTGGGAACACTGTGCCTAAATTCCCCAAGTCCACTAATTGGAAAAATACTCTGTGTTTCAAATGCAGTTTTCTGTACGCAGTAGACACACTTCTAACCACATTAAATCAATGAATGTTTATATTATAATCTGCAACAGTCGGTCTTTTCTATGATGAAATACTGAACTTTGTGCTTATCGATCTATTTAAAAGTCACATGCTCGATGGCTACTTGGATAGGAACTTTGTGTCCTTAGAGCATAATTGTATCTCAGGTTTAGCCGTCAATGCCAGCGGCCCTCTATCATTAGCTTATCTGTTAATCTGTGACCCTGAGCTATTGCTGAGATCCTGGAGAGGTCTGCATTCCTTCTTCCCACACCCTAACCTTGATCTTGTGTGTGAGACACAGTGTGAATCTGTTCTCAGCCACGGGCATCCACTGGCCTGTGCTCTGTGTCCCAGTGGCCTCTTGTCTTTCACTGGAGAAGTTTCCAAATAAATACATGACAGAAGGGGAATTAATTAAGAAGCAAATTAACCCCAAAGCAAAGGAAAAATAGTGTATCTTAGCTAATTACCTCTGGTGAGAATGACTGCCACTGAGAGAGGTTAGCAGAGCATTTTAATTGCTGCTGCCGGTGTCTCCCACCTGGGATGGAGTCCTTGAATAGCTCTTGTAGGAGGTAAAGCCAGAGCAGCAGAGAGAGGTTTTGAAGTACTGTCTCTGTGAGATTGCTTTGGAATGGAAAGTCTGGGAAAGAAATAAACAACTGATCCAGTTCGAGAGAGCCTGTGAGGGAGGGCTTCTGCAGCTTGGCCTGCGGGAGGGAGGGTCGGAGCCTCAGGTGGGAAGCAAGCCTTGGGATTCTCCTGCTGATACTGCTACTTGAACTCAGATAGAAATTTGAACTTGGTTTGTAACCTCTGTGAGTTTCTTTTAAAACTGCTGCTTTGGACTGAAGATGCTAAAAGAAACAAAACAAAATGTGAATCCACAGTGGTACCTACTGAGATGTGGGCGTTTACCGTGTAGGGCCTTTTTTTATCCTTCTCTTGCCCAGTGAGAGGGGTGCTCTTGGTTTTTCCAGCTTAGAGTCGAGGATAGAGGCACCGAGAGGCAGAGCAAATCCAAGCCGCTCTGCCAGATCAGTCGCTGCGTCGGAAACTTCACGACAGCTGCACTGGCAGTGTTTAACTCCCTCACCCCGGTCAGCCACTGTGCTCGTAGCGCTGAACTCCCTGGAGGTGACCTTTACTCCTCCAGGGGTGGAGACACTTGGGATATGTTAGCAAATGGACTTTTGGAGCTATCATTCAGCTTTTCCAAGGACAGAACTTGGTCAGCTCTGAGCACAGCATCCTGCACTGGTGGGTACCCAGCCGGGTCTTTCTGTGTGGAGGTGGCCAGGAGCAGATCAGCAGGCTTGGAGGGACCCTGGTGACCCCTGACTGGGGTGTGGGGCCTTGCACTGCCTGCTCTGGAGCAGCAGAGGCCCTGTGGAGTGAGCCCCAGCTCTCAGAGCACTGTCATTAGTACCTGGGTTGGCAGGGGTGGGGAGAGCTCATTTTGCTCCATTTTTGTCTGGTGCTTACTTTTTTCCTGACAGATGGGTTATTCTAGGTATGAGCAACACAAGAAGTGGGTGTAGTTCTTAAACTGGTGGACTGTGGCTTGGAGGAGGAGCAGAGCGCCAACGGGAAATCCCATCTAGAGATGAGCAGGCCGGCTGAAGGGTGCTGCCTTGCAGGCACAAGGACCTTGGTCTCCTCCCTCTGGTGCAAGTCCATGCAGACACTGCCCTGCAGACTAGGAGAGAGCCGCTCACCAGCAGACTTCACAGGCAGGTTGTTCACAGGGTGGGCATTTCCAGGTCACCTCCACCCCTCCACCCTTCTGTCAGGGTTCCTAGTCTCCCACTTCTTACAGTGTCCACTGACACTCAGGTCCCTGGATCTCCCCTGCTTTGCTGATTCTGCCCAATTGCCCACATGTGCCTCTGGGGCTTCTACAGTGTTTTACTATTTTTAAATTCTATTTCACAGTCTCTCTGTGTCATGTCATTGAAACTACACAACAGTTTTTACTGTACCTAAAATATGTGCTTAACAAAAGTCAGTTTTCTGCTGGGAATAATTTTGTGTGTACTCTAGTTGTGATATGCAGGTAACTGGTAATTGAGATGCTCGACTGACAACTTTGTAAAATACTACCATAGTCCAATTAAGAAGCCACTGCCTGGACTTCTACTCTAAGTGTGCCTGATGGAAGAATACCTGTAACTCATTTTCCAGCATGTTGTAGATACTTTCCGTTCAATCACTTGGCCTCTGATAAGGTATTTTAACTGAGTAACATGTAGGTATAAAGTTAGGCAAGGTCACTAAATGCTATATGGTTTAAATACTAGCACAGTACTTTGATATCCTCATTCAGAGGCCAGCTGTGCTTGAGGGACTCGAGAGCAGAGGACACAATTCCTTCTGCGCTCTCCCTTTAGGCAATTTCATCTCTAAGGGCTCTTTCTTGGGTTGTATTTGAATCACCTAGCTCTGGACATTGGTTCTTGGTGAGGGGAGAAGACTGTTGTATAGGTTGGCATGAAAATATTTTCAGGGGTCAGAGCTTGGGCTGGTGCCATCTCACGGGTAAAGCCAGAGTTCTTGCTACCCATCCCAGGACTCACAGGATGGCCCCAAGTGCAGAGCATCCCAGCCCGAGTGTCCACACTGCCATGGTGGAGAAATTGTCCAGGATGCCTGTCTATACACAGAGAAAGTGCAAGGGCTGACACTGTCCATCCACCAGGCGCCAGCAGACAGCTTGCTGGGAAGATCTGGTTCCCCACGGCTTTCTACTACTTCTTAACTCTGCTATAAGACTAGACATCCGCATGTGCCTGATCCAGGGGCTTAAGTGAGAAGCAATCAATTTAAATAGAAGGTGGCGTTTGACACCAGTGGGCCAGCGGTCGTCTCTTTGCACCTCAGGCAGGTTATGTGTAATGCAATAGTGTCCTCATGTGCATCTCCTCCTTTCCCCACAGAGCTAAAATCTGTGAGTTAACTGCCAAACATTTAGTATTTTTTGTTTGTTTTGTGGGCCTTATTCTATTTTATTTTTTAATACCGGGGACTGAATCCAGGACCTTCACTCTGACCCATATCCTCAGCTTGTTTTTATTTTTCACTTTGAGACAGGATCTCACTAGGTCACTAACTTTCCCAAATTAGGCCTGAGCTTGCAATCCTCCTGCTTCAGCCTCTCAGAGTGCTGTGATAACCGGTGAGCTCCTTAGGTGTATGCTGTGTGCAGCGTGTGACATGCAAACCCACACTGTACAAGGCTGAGTTTGCAATCATCTCTCAGAGCAGGGGAGGTTCTGGGGTTCAGATGGTGCTAGGAATTCTGAGGAAGGGTCTCACCATACCAGGGATGAGGGGGGAAGACCCATCCAGGCCAACTTCTCCTCTCAGGAGCTGGACTTTTTGATGCCATCTATCCCAAATCCCCTCTCTTGCTGAGGCTACTGTGATGCTTGGAGATAGCACTACAGCTGAACCAATACACACGCCACATACCAGCTAAAATGTGCTTCATTTAAGAAAGAGCAGTTTGGAAGGCTCCTCTGAAAATTCAAAAACATTTCGGGAGCATTTTTGATTGGATGAGTTAGGACTACACCCTATTTGAAAAGCAGAAGCATAAACTGCTCCTAATTGAACACCATCAAGACAGTCTTCCAGCCCAAGGCAACCGACCTGCTTCTGTTCCGGAGGAAACACAATTCCCGAGGGGTGGGGGGGCGGAGGCGCACGGGAGCTCACGCAGGGTCTCGACGCGCTTGCAGAGTGAAAACCCGAATCTGTGCTCGTGCAGAGGTTCTGATCGCTCTCACCGGGATCATGCTCCATAAAGGGCACTTGTCGGGCGCTCCGAAGCTGGAGCCAGGCCGGCTCCCGGGGACCTGCTCAATCCAGCGAGTTGGCCAGAACTCCCTTCCCCTCAACCCTCCCTCACAGGACCTGCGTGGCAGGCGAGCGCTCCGTGCTGGTCGCCCCGCCACTGTGGGAGGGAGAGCACGGACCAGAACGGATCCTGGGAGAGCTTCGGCCTTGAAGTCGGCCCAGGTAGTGATCGGGCCCACGCCTCAGGCCTGGCCTCAGAAGGGGGCAGGTGCGCTGCGGTGCGGTGCGCAGAGCCTCAGCTGCGCTGCTACCCAGAGCGCGGCGCCTTCTCTGGGAGGTGTGGCGGGCGGAGGCCCAGAGCGTGCGATGGGTTTGGCCGGTTCACTCCTAATGCAGCGTTAGCGGCTTCCAGTTACGCTGCTCATCAACAGTGACTCCGGCAACATGCAGGAGCGCAGTGGGCCGGAGGATGGCGGCAAGGAGCCTCAGGGTGTCGCGCGGTCATGCGAGGGTGAGACCCACTGCAGCGAGCTTCCCTTGAGCATGCCCAGGGGCAGCTGGAAAGCAGTCTGCAGTTCACGCGGAGAGCTCGTTGCTGTGGACCGAGCGTCACATTGTAAAAATCCCTAAAGGACAGAAATCGTCCCCCAGCTCTCGCCACTCGTCAGGGACGGCCTCTCAGTTCTGCTGCTTTTGCTCTTCGAAAGGGGCCTGAGTCACGGTGCTGGTGCAGCTCCCGCTCCGGGCCAGCGTTAACGTAGCTGAAGTGGAGACTAAACAGCCGGAGGGCCGGCGCTGTGGGGAGTGGGAGCCTTCTCTGCCCTTTCTCTGGTTGCCCCTCACTCTTGTGGGATGTCTTCCCACGTCTGGTACCCCATCTGCACTGCGCCTTCCTGACTCCTCTCAATGTGGCCGGCTGTCTTCTCTGAACTGAGCCTCAGCGTGTGTTCAGAGGCTGTCGGGCCTGCGGAGGTGCACCTACCTGCAGCCCGACTCCAGGCTGTTTTCTGTAGGAGCGCAGCGTGCCCTGCAGAGGGCGGAGATGGGCCCGCTGGTCAACCGAGGGGACCAGCCAAGGCTTCATCAGACTCGGGGCCCCTGGGAGCCTCTGCATGGAGCTCTTCTCCAGACTTTTCCTGTAATTTGTGGACATTATGGGAAGCACTTACTAAATCTGTTAATATTTTAGTGAGGGAAGATTTTTCGCAAGTTACAGCATTTTGAAGTGGGCTGCTTTCCTAGTTTCATAGTTGACCAGTGAATGGTGGAGTTGGAATTTATCCTCTGCTCTTTCTGATGCCAAAACCTGAGTGCCCTTCCTTATGGTTTTTGTTTCTGTATTTGTCCTGGGGAGGCAAATACCATATCAGCATTCTTGACTGTTTGGTGATGTTGATGGCACAAAATAAATAAAGAGCCAGATCTTTGAGTAGCAAGAAGCTTTTTTTCCTTGGGCATGAGAAGTGGGTTTTACAGGTCCACATTTTTTTTCCTAGGCCAATCTGACCTCTAATGAGGTGAGTATAATATAAAAGGAATAAAGTTAGGAGAAGAGCTCTTTTGGCAGGACCGTCTTGTTAACTAAGTCATCATGGACACATCCACTCTGCAGGAGCATGTGCTGTGCGGGGAGAAGTGAGCATCAGAGAAAGCACGTGTGGTCATGTTTTGTA
>PVIR01011467.1:0-47145 GCA_004026965.1 Petromus typicus
TGTAAAATAACAATGCGGTAATTATAGATTCTATTTTGTTGAGATTGTCTTTGCTAGGCAAACACAAATAAGTCTTGTTCAGGAAATTTGATGTAGACTTCTTTGCAAGACTGAGATTCTTCCAAATACCCTAAAGTAGAGAGTCTTGGCTGTGGTGTTAAGAATACAAACCTAGTTGTATTTACTGCTAAAGAAATACATTTACTTCTAAATTGTGGCCCTTGCCTTTAAAATTGGTAGTTGCATCTTCCCAAAATAGAAGGCTGATTCCCAAAGAAAAAGTTCCCCAGTCCTATGTTGGCATTTTCAACAGAGTTTGAAACTCTGAAGTATAAAACTGATCCCCAAGAGAAGAAAGGGAGCAGCCCTGGAAGTCTGCAGTCCACACACAGTGACATGCAGCGTGGAGCCAGGGCCATGCAGCATAAGACACTACTCCTCAAAGCACTTTGCCCCTTCTCTGGGGTTGCAGGTTCACTCCCTGCAGATGAAGAGTTGACACTGGGTCATGGCTTGGCTCAACTGTGGTAGGAAGCCCAGCCTCTGACAGTCTAGCCTCATCCTGTAGCATGAATGAGATTTATGTGTACAGCACTTACATGTAATTGCAATAAGTGGCCTTAAAACCATTTATACTCACCCATCTAAGAGGGAAGTGAGTAGTGGACGCACCTCTGCAAACACCACTGTCTGAGCTTCTGCTGGACCATAGACTCTGGGACCCAAAGCAAAGCAGTGTGTTAATGGAAGAGGAGCAAACTGTGTGCAGGCATGCACGATGCCTGAGGACACACACACACAGAAGGATCCCGCACAGCAACCCATGCTTTCTTGTCAACAGAAGTAAATCGTGTCAGGGGCACTGGGGTGCAGGCAGCACCATGCAGCCCGTGGATGCTCTAGAGGTTCACCCTCCAGCTCTGCCAGCAGCCGTGCCTGAGACAAGGCCTCCCTCCACATGGCTGCATGCTCCTGGCCATGTGTGCTCCATGGGTTTCTACTCACTCCCGGCTGGCACCTGCCTTCTCCTCATTCAGGCACTGAGCTGGAGACCCGGAGGAGGCCTGAATATCTCCAGCTTAGCCCATGAAATCAGAGGCCACTGGGGGACAGGAGTTGTTAGCAGGCCCTGCAGGAGGGCTCCGCAGGCAGAGCCTCCCTCTGGGTCCCCTCACTATCCTTTGGTGGTGGAAGAAAAATGTGTGTTTCCCAAACCCTACTTCTAGCTCTCCGGTCTCACAGGCCTCTCAGCTGCTGCTTGGGACAATTCCCAGATCAGGTTTGAGGGAGGCCTGAGCCCCATCTTTAGTTGCTATGACTGTGACAAAGCCCTATTAACAACCTGGACATGTAAGAATGAGGACTTACCTCAGAGATTAACATACGGGTTATTTATCATCATAATTAATCAGTGGTACCTTTCTTTGGTTAATAAGCTCCCATACAAAGTCTGCATGTTCAGTGTATATCTTAGATCTATATCGCACCTTGAAGAGCACTTACTTATCTTTCAAAATTATATGTCTTATTAATCAAAGGATGCCCAGGCTGATGACACTGTACCAGGATGGTTTCCTAATAGGAAAGATGAAGCAGAGCAGTCATTCTCTGCCAAGGTTCATTAATTAAGCACGGGGAGGCTGACAGAGGACAGCCCCAGGCTAGAGCCAGCTGCCGTCTGCTTTTGTCAGTGGAGGTTCACTGGAGCATACAAAGCCCTTTGATGACAGACGGCACGCGGATGCTGGACTGAAGGGCAGTGCCGGGTAATCGAGATCACGGCCAGATGGCTGCAGACACCATAATCTACCCTCCGTCTTAAGGGGTCTGCTGAGCCCGACACAGAGGAAGCCATGCTTACTGAAAAAGATTTGACAGGTCTCAGGGCCCCTGCTGGCAGAGGAGTGCAGCAGGCTAAGGTGTGGGAGCCCAGCAGCCAGAACAGTGCTGTCTCAGGCCATGGTATTATTTAATTATAAGGGAGAAGCTAAAATGTCTGTGTTCAAGCCTCGGCAACTCTTGGTCTTGCCAAGCTATTTTCTTTAGTAACATCCTGTATGCACGAGGCAAAGACATGTTCACAAAAAATGTGGATCAGCTTTGGTTCATTTCAGCAAAGGAAAAATGAACCTGGATTGGTTCCAGTTTTAAAACAAAACATGAATTCATAGAACAGTAGTACAGAGAAACAAAGGACAGACAAAAACCCCTAATAATTGCAGTGGTGAAATACACATAAGCACCTAACTTTTCCATAGTGATATCTGTCTCCTGTGTGTGTGTCTGTCTGTCTGTCTATGTGTCTGTCTGTCTACATGCTGGAAATGTGGCTTGTTTTGGGTGGCCACAAGTAGGCCCTGACAGCTGTTTGTCCCAGAGGTGGTCATCTGTCTTTATCTGCTGCTGAAAGCTGGGTCCAGGTGGTGGCTGGAGCACAGCACTGTCCTATTTGGATATAGTCAAGATTTTCTGCTACCCAAGGCTGACCCTCTGTCAGCAGAGGCAAACACCACAGGAGGGTCAGACACACAGTGGGCACAGTGATATTATGGGTTAAATCTAGAATGTTCCCTAAAAGGCTCATGTATTCAGAAGGAGGATGTTTGGAAGATGATTAGAGCATGTAAGCTCTGCACCTACAGTGGGTTAAACCATTGAAAAGGTCATGGTTTGATGTTTAGAGATAATAGCTACTTAGGAGGTGGGGCCCAGTTGAAGAGAATAGTCATGGGAGTGCATCGTTGGGGACTACATCTGATCCTGACCTCTTGCTCTCTGGCTTTCTTTTTCTTTCTACTTCCTGACAGCCACAAGGTGAGCATCTTTTCTCACCTTCTCCTTCTCCCTTGATATTTCTGCCTTATCCCAGGCCTAAAACAATGTAGCCAGTTGACATGGAATGAAACCTCTGAAACTACGAACCAAAATAAATCCTTCCTCCTTTAAGTTATCTTTGTCAAGTATATTTTGTCAGAGTGATGAAAAGCTGACACAAGAAGATTATGAAAATGTATTAACTGTTAGCTTCAGCAGTATCTCCAATTACAGACAAAGCCTTGACCTGGCTGCTCCTTCTGTCTTTTGCTCTTGCCTGGCTCCACAAGGCCACACCTAGACTATTCCTTCTCTTGATCATGACATCGTCAGCGTGGAAATTTTCCAAAATGCCATTAGCCAAGGGGCAGTGACACAACAGCAAGTCTTACTGAGCAAGGGGCACTAAGTACTTGGTTCCAGCTCTGGCATCACTCTCGGTCCCAGGAAGCCATCCAGCGCCACAAGGAAGAGTCTCAGGAACATGCTGGGTGGATCTGTCCACAGGGACCAGTGTGGGAGTGGAGAAGCACAGAAGTGCCCTTCATCCTGGAGCATAGCTACAGTGGCCTCAGTGACCTCAATGGACAGACATGAGGATTCCTTGACTATGTGTTCATGTTTCTGATAATGAAGACTGGTTCGTGGCAGGTGGTAGGGACTCTCACTGGGTGCACATGTCTCCCAGAGTCCTTCCTGAGTATGCTGTGAGTGCAGCCTCTGTGTGGAGCAGAACCCCACACAGCAAGGTGACAGCTCTGCCCTCCTCATACCCAAAGCTCCCAAACAAGAGGCCCAAGCCAGAGGTAGGACCCACTGAGGAGCCAGAACAGGCTTGTAGGCCCAGGCATCCAGCCTCGGGCAGCATGTCCTCATGTAGCCTGTGACAGCTGTGTGAAGCCAGAAGTGCCCTGGTGCCCCAGGGTGAACTGTCCAGGACACACACCCGGCTGCCTCTAAGGCCCATACTTCGGTCATAAAGGAAAACAAGTGAAAAGGCCGAGGCTTACAAGGAGGCCTGGCCTCAAAGCTCCAGGGACACCATATAAGGAGCATAAAAAGCCATAAAAGCAAGCTAGAGTTCAAAATGTCCCCAGTGGCCCTTTAATTCATTCCACAGTGTAATCAGCACATTTTTAACATCTAAAACAATTCCACAAGCAATGTTTAATTATTCCAAGAACAGCTTAAATGTTCTTTCCTGATTGTCCCCCAAAAATCTCTTTCACAACACTGAATATCCCTTATTCTCAAACATGGGAGTCACTTTCCTCAGCTTTTAAAACAATTTCCTTTATCCAAACTTTCAAACTCCAGGCCCCACAGCTCTGAGCCTCTAAGTGGGGAGCTGCCTGATATGGAGCTACTTCTGGAGGAAGCCAGGCCTCGACTGAGCACAACCTGATGACAGAACCCACGAGACTCCAGAACTCAATGCAATGACACTCATGACTGCCTGGGTCAGAATGAATCCAGAGAAAGTGTTTTCCTTACATTAGGTGCTTTGCCATCTCTCTTTAGGCGTTTGTTTCTTTGCTGTTCTAGGGGTGAAATCCAGGGCCATGTGCATGCTCAGTTATCCCTCTACTACTGAGTTGCACTCTCAGCCTTTATCCATCCATTTTCTTATCTACCCACATTTCCCTGAAATTAGACACAGCTAGAGACCAGCTATACAGAGCAGCCCAGAGCAAGAGAAGAGTAAGCTATAGTTTCCTCTGTGACACTGGCCATAACCATGGCAACAACCAGTTATTAATTACAGCTGAAGTTTATGTTCTAGTCATGTCTTACTTTCAGGAAAGAATGGATGTTCAGTTTCCTAGAAAAGCTTTACAAGTGTGTAGGGCTTATTAATCTTGGAGCTAAAATAAATTTTTATTCCTGTATCCACACATTTTACTGCATACCCTGTCAGACTAAAAGGAGGCATGGGAACCCTCTTCAGATACCCATCCAGCTGCCCTTACTGGCCTCAGCCTTGCTGATGTTCAGAAGACAGCTCCACAGGCTGGCATTTTCCTGGTCATACCCTCACAGAATGAGGCAAGAGACATTACAGCCTAGTTAGCAGACGGTAGGCGGGAACCACCATATAACTTAACAGTATTTGAAATGAGTCTCCACGCCCAGTATGGTATGTGGTTACCAGGGAATCAAACCTGGGCCCTTGCGCTTGCAAGACAGGCGCCGGAACCACTGAGCTAACTCCCCGGCCCCAAAATTGAAATTCTTTTTTTTTTTTTTTTTTCGGTTTTTTGAGACAGGGTCTCGCTTTTGTGGTTCAGGCTGGCCCTGAGCTCAGCCTCAAACTCACATCACAGCAATCCTCCTGCCGCTGCCTCCCGAGTGCCGGGATTACAGGCGTGAGCCACCACG
The DNA here is from genome assembly GCA_004026965.1 of Petromus typicus. Lineage (NCBI taxonomy): Eukaryota > Metazoa > Chordata > Mammalia > Rodentia > Petromuridae > Petromus > Petromus typicus. Next base: position 5,194 of record PVIR01011467.1, read on the forward strand.
CCCGGCACTGTGGTATGTGGTACTGGTTGCTGCTGGGCATGAGTCTCCACGCCCAGTATGGTATGTGGTTACCGGGGAATCGAACCCGGGCCCTTGCGCTTGCAAGACAGGCGCCGGAACCACTGAGCTAACTCCCCGGCCCCAAACCAATGACTTTTTAAAATCATCTACAAGATAGGAATCTCTGTTTGTATTCAGTGTAAGGCACTATCAATACATAGTTTCAAAAGAGTGACAACTTTAGGTGGGGAGCAGCCAGGGTAGGAGAGTCACATAGGCAGAGAGATTTATTGCCTGTGTTCTAGTTTCTATAAGTCATAGGTTTAGTGAAGTTTGTGGTATCAAAATAAATATGGAGGCATAGGCTTTGAATCACCTTACTTCTACACATAGAAATACACAGAGCAACCAGATAGCAAAATCAAAAACTCAGTTCATTCACAATTTGCTGTGAACTGAGGTGGGAGCAGGGCCCCCGGTCATCAGAACAGCAGGCAGGGACTGTGCTGAGCTCAGCAGCCCAGACAGGGGTGCAGCCTTGCCCGGTCCTCCCTGGCAGAGATGGATCATGGTGAGCTTCGAGACACACACTGATGCAGGGAAGGAAGGGCCCACTTAGTCTGCAGGTCTGTGATCACACCCGACCAAGTGCCTCATGTTCCCCATGCTGGGAAGCTGGGCAAAAATGGGGTATCCATCCCACCTGAAGTGACTGCACCCTGGATAAGCACAATGGGAAAGGGAAGTGCTCCTTCAAGATTTTCCAGGAATAAAGGAAAACAGGTGCTAGATGTCACTGCTCTGTAACCCCAGTAACATGTGAGCACATCACTGCTGTGGACATTACGGCGAGAGCCAGACTGGATTCCTCCGTGCAAAGTACTCAACATCTTCTTGGGGATGGCCCAGCCTGGCTCACCTGCCAGCTGGCAGGAACAAGGTGGGCTGTTCTGGAAGGCAAGTTGGTTGCCAGCCAAACTGGATTGTGGGAAATACCCCAGGCCCTCAGTCCAGGCTGTTCAACAACAAACTAAGCAAGGGAAAGAGATGGCGGGAGCCTGAGGATTAAGAAGATGCAAGATATTCTAAATTACAGAGGACAGGGCCTGAACTCAGGGAGGCAGGATGGGCAATGAAACTAAAGAGGTGAAACCGACAGGTTCGCTCAGGAGCCTGGGCATGGAGACCTTGCCGAGAAAGCAGCACTGTGGCCAGCAGGAGTTTAAGAGCTGGTTATGTCCTGCTTGTATTACTGCATTAACTTAAGCATCTCTTTTTGTAATTTCTTTGCATTGTTTTTATTTTGTGATGGAAAACTGGAGGATGAGGGAAATGAAGACAGCCCAGCATCCACTCACAGATCAGGTGTTTCTGACAGGGGACCCTTGAGGATGCCGTGCTAGTGAAACACTAGTCACAAAAGACACATGCTGAATGACTCGATGTATCTGAGATCCCGGTGCGGCCAGACTAACAGAGACGGAGTAGAAGGTTGGCACCAAGTCCAGGAAGAGAGAGAGGGAGTCAGTGTTTCATTGTAAAGTTTCAGTTTGGGAAGGTACAGCATTCTGGAGATGGATGGTGATGACAGACACCATGTGAGTGCACATAAGCTTACAGAACTATGTACATAAACACAGTTAAGATGGCCGATTTTACATTGTACGTCTTAACACAACAAAAAAATGTTGAAGGTGCATCCTGAACCAGAATGATGATTAAACTTTGCCTGTGTACTCAAGGAGCAAAAGGAAAAAGAGAAGGGAGAACTGACGTGTGCTGAAGTGCAGCCCAAGCTCTGGCTAATTCCTCGAGTGGACAGCCAAAGGTGCGTGCCCTGACCCCTTCCCTTAGATCAGGAGGCCCTGAGATCATGTGGCAGCTGTCTGCCAAAATGGCTCTCATCTTAGGTGGTCAGATCCCATTCGGTGCACTTGATGGCACTGGGGTGATAAGATCATCACCTGCTGGGCCAGTGGCCAAAGTACTGATGAACCGGGAGTGCAGGTTCTGCTGCTCCTGGTCTAGCTCCTTCTCAGACTCTGCTGAGCTCTTCTCTTCCCTCTGCACTTGTCACCCTGTCCTCCTCTCCAGGGCCGGAGCAATGCAACACCTCTTTCCAAATCTACCTTCTGCTCCATGTCATCTGGCTTAGATTGTAGGATAAACCTGACATGCATCCAGCGGACACCAAACACCACTGATCCTTCTTGCATTTTTGATGATGACTGGGAGCACAGGTGCCTGGGGCTGTGTGGGTGCTAACTGGGAAGGCAAATCCAAGTCACCTGCTGTTTTTATACACTTAAAGTGCATGTACATTGTCCCCGGTTATCTGAACTGACACTGTAGTTCTGTATTATTTTGCTTCACTACTAGACTAGTGAGGGTTCACATACAACATTCTCTTGACAGGAGAACTCTTTAAAAACTAGCTGCATTTATTATTTTCATGTGTTACTACTTAAGTGTTACCACTGGCCTGTGTGCCTTACTATGATATAATTCAGTAAGTCTATAGTTCTACGAGTTACATTAAGTACATATGAAAAAAGAAACAGGAATTTCATTATGAAATTCCAGAGACATCATGCAAAGTGGATTACTTCCTGAAATATCTTAATATAAAACAGCCCAATCTGTTCCTTTGTCTCTCTCTGTGCCCGTATGGAGAGGAAGTGCTTGCCATGGAATGGCCGGAGTCTACACAGTAAACAGAGACAGAGCTCTGTCCTTGGGAGGATTATGGCCCACTGACGTGGACATGTTAGGAAATAAGCTGACAAATAAATCTATCAAGTACCTCTGATAACTGAAGAAAGATAGAGACGGTCAGATTGCCCAGAGAGTGGGCTGATAGGGAGTGGGATGCCAAAACAGTCATTTCAAGGAAAAGACATTTACATTGAAAACAGCAAAGTGAGAGCAGGTAAACCAGGTCAGGGAGAGGCGGGGCAATGTCCCTGAGGCAGGGAGAAGGCCACAGGCAGGCAGAGGTAGGCAGAGAGGGAAATGGCCTGGAAATGGAGTAAATCAGTCAGAAAGGATGTTCACAGCAGGCTGAACAGAAAGATTAAGTTTGGGCACCATCAGTGGTGATGTGGGGAAACGGTGCTGCCATGTAATGAGTTAGAAAAGCAAGAGTAGATCCAAAGGAAAGTGAAGAATTTAGCTCTGGCTTTTTCATTGTCCCTGGTTTTTGAAGCATGTGGACCACGCAGAAGCCCTGTTGGTGTAGGTCTGGGATCTGGAGCAGTCAGAACCAGGAAGGCACAGAGCTGGCTCAGCCTTCGGTCCACACAACAGCAGGTCCAGTTCCATGGAAAGGAGAGCCTGGCTGTGTTCTGCACTTCTGAGTGAACCGCCCTGCTGTGGGGTACGCAGTCCTGGCTGTGGGAGGTCAAGGCCTGGAGCCTAGAGATAGAGAAGCTCATGTAACCCAAGGACTTTGCAGATTCAGCCATTTGAGAGTCTTCTCTACCGTGCCAAACCCACCAGTATCCTTGGGCACCTCTCCCAAATGTTTTGACATTGAAATAAGTAATTTGATGAACAGGCTTTGCCATCTAAACTCAGGAATTCAATCAATAACTGTCAAAGTCAATAATATGGGAAATGCCAAATAACAGTTCAACAAAAACTTGATACAAAGCCAGAAGTCTGTTCTCCTATAGCTGATTATCAATCAAGCAGATGTAAATTAAATGACAGAACACAAGTAAATAAGCCAATGACAGCCATATAGAATGAGAGCCACAGCCATTCTCCATCTGAGTCTGAGCTTACTCTATAGAATGAGCCCAAAGCTGTTAAGCACTGAATGAGATGCTAATTGAAATTAAATGCTATGTTACATCCAAGCAAACTGAAAGTCTTCAGACTTTTGGAAACAAAAACAGCATGTGGGCGCCAAGGGTAACAAGGTCACACAACCAATGACTTGCTCTTTCAGCAGATTTCACGATACAAAGTCCTTTAACAAGCAGCTCCATTCCACAACTTGAATCCTGCTGATTTTTCTTGTACATAATCCAAAACAATCCAGTCAAAAGAAATGTTATCTTATTTTGTTTGGTAAAATATGAGAAGACTCCGATTTCTGACTTTGAAGATTCAGTGGAATTTCGCAAGGCCTGGAGAGGTGGCTCAGGGGATGGGTAGAGTAACAAAGAAACACAGCTGATAATAACAGTGAGCCTTCCTCCAGCCCCTGGCCAGGCCTGCACCTTTGGGCATGTGTTCCGCTGGAAAACTATGGAGGGCGGGCCAGGCTCACTGGCTGCAAGAAGGTTAGGATGGGCGATTACATAGCTGTAGATATTCAGGCTCAGATATGGAGGGGGAGGAGTGGTGAGTAGACTGCCAGGGAGCCTTTCAACCCAATGTTTAGGAAAGAGGACTTCATTTGTTTCTTTTGCTTTACTCAACAAGTCTGGTGCTGGGGGCAACCCACTTTTCAGTCTCCCTCCTGTCTCTCTTAGACAGAAGAAGCTTTCTCTCAACAAAATTTTCCTACTCTTAACTTCCACTCTTCCCAGAATTATTTATTCAATTTTAGAGAACATCAATTCATGTTTCAGATATCTAGCAGATTTGAAATTAAGCAAAAACAAAAGCAGTCCTTCACCACCGTTCGAGAAATACTATTGTAGAGGATATATTGGAAGTAACATTATTGGGTCAAAGGCGTGTAGAGCTCACAGATCCCAGAATGACCTTTGCAATCTCCTCCTTAGTTTTTAGTTTTATGGTTAGGAGCACATACCGTGTCATCAACTAAAATGAAGCGCAGGAATTAACCTGCAGGCAAGGAATAATTCTGGAAAGGAAACACAGGAACGAGCTGCCACAGGCTGAGGTCCATAGCATATTCTGGCCAGAGAAGGAGACACTGCCCTGGATGACAGGAATTAAAGCCATCTTTGCTATGGAGCATGAGTCTCCATTTGGGCTTACAGATGCCAGATGCCCAATACAGGATACCAAGTTAAGAGGTTTATAGGAGAATCAGCTATATCCAGAAACCTAGAGCAATTGTCCTAAATTGTGCAATTGTGGTTGCCTGGATTCCAAAGGTTTTAAGTAGAATGAGACATCTGAGGCTGCTTGAGTTACTTACTCAGTGCCTGCTTCCCCATCATTGGCAGGAGTCCCTTGTGGGGGACACTGTATCTGCGGGTCACAGCCATCATGCTTCGTTCTCCCCTCTCTCCACACAGGGTTCCTAGCTCCTGTTGTCCACCTTTCAACCCAGACTAGGGTCATCTGAGTGTCACCCCTTCCTTAGAGACCACAGCAGGGTGCTGGGCCGTCACAGCTATGTACTTCTAAGCCTTATGGTCGATGAAGCTAAGAGTGATGGTTTTAAAGAGAAATAAAATCATATCTGTTTCAAAGTCAAAATTATAAACTTCATATTTGATTGTTTTTATATTTGTAAAGCTATTTCTTAATGCCCTTAACTTTGGAACTCAATATATAGGAGATAGATCTTTGGGGCTAAAAAATTAATGCAGGGGAAGTAACTTCCACAGACCTCAGACCTGGTGCTGGTTTCTCATGAGCCAAGTGAACAAGATGCTTTATTAGCGTTCCAGGCAGAAATCAAGGAATAAAAGCTATCCTTAACCAAGAGGGCACAGTGGAGAAGGAAAGCATTTTACATTCATTGTGCCTCTGATTGCATTCAGTGATGAAAACGCTGAGCACATCAGGTGCCTGAGCAGGAAGCTTCTGTGCAGAGGACACAGAGACCACTCACCTCATCTACAGCGTGGACCACTTCTCCGGAGATGGAGCTGCAGAGATAGATGTGTGTAAGATACTCTCCACAATGTAATTTCTCAATTCTTAATATCCCAACTCTAAAACACTTGTATTTTTTCCCACACCATCATTGCTTTTTGGATTCTCTGGCCCATTCCTGTGTCTCTCAACTATGGATTCATTCCTTACTCATTCTCATGCATTTCTTGGCCTCTATTTCCAAGTGTCTGCTTTTCTGTAGACCCCATTCTTTGCCCCTCTGGCTTCATCCTTTCTTTACTCTTTAGTTTCATTTGCACCACATTCTCTCTCCTTTATTTTCTTTTGAACTCTTTTCTTCATTGTCTTGCTTTTTAATCCCATGTTTCCACCTTCCTATACATGTTCAGTGGGAGCAAAACCTGGACAGCGTCAGAAGGGAACCCTAAGGCTGAAAGAGCAATAGAAATCAAACTTTAAATGGAGTGCAGGCCATCCCAGAGACCAGCCGGGGCCCTTGTGAGTAGGAGCAGGCAGCTGAGGTGGTTAAGAGGAAAGGAAGCAAGAGTCATGTGGAACCTGCTTTTTTTTTTTGAGACAGGGTCTTGCTTTTTGTAGTTCAGGTGGCTCTCAGCTCAACCTTGAACTCGCAGCAATCCTCCTGCCTCTGCCTCCCAAGAGCTGGGATTACAGGTGTGAGCCACTGTGATATATGGTACTAATTGCTGGTGGTTGTGAGTCTCCACACCCAGCATTGTTATCTGTGGTTACTGGGGATTGAACCTAGGCCCTTTGCACTCGCAAGGTAGGCGCTGGAACCACTGAGCTAAATCCCCAGCCCGTGGAACCTGCTTTTTAAAGTAAACATTTGCATGAACAAACTGCAGAGAGTTCTGTGTCACTTATGACCACCACCAAACTTTCTCCAGATCAGAAACATGTCAGGTCAACTCTGATCACCTCTGGGGCCTCCAAGGTGTTTTTGAAGGAGCTAAGAAGGAAAACGAATGCCCCTTTTGATGTAACAGACAGGATGGATGGTGCAGGAGGTAGATGGATGGACAGGAGTAGGTCTTAAAGACCTGGGTAGCAGAACACTTGGGATGTGGCGTGTGCACACACTCTGGCCACTTCAAAGCTGTGTTCTCTAGGTGCAGTACAGTTCTGAGGGAGCCTCCACCCACATCCTACGAGCTCTAACTAGGGCCTTGGGAACACTAGGGCCATGGAAATTTGTGCCACATCTGTACCCTTTCCTTAAAACTCCTCAGCCACACACAGCCACACAAGAGTGCCACAACGAGTTACCCATTCTGTGAAACTGGATCACCCAGCTCATGGTCCAAAGGCAAAAAGGGACGAATTCGACAGTGAACTCTGATATTTCCTTTAAGCTCCTGTGAGGATAAATAGATTCCAACTGTCAGTGCAAGAGCAAGACCCAGCCCCAAGCCGCCCTAGTGGAAGAGTGGCTTTCCCCCACACGAGATCTCTAGTGCGCTGCATCATTTGGACCTGAGAAAAAGCATCCCTACAGTATGGGGTTGTCATTCAGTGTTTACTGTCAGTAATTTAAAATTCAAACGTAAAAAATCTGCTTCCTTAGCAAATGACTATCAATTATCATTAGGTAACAATTATCAACAAAAATACCTATTAGTGGCACCTCAGCTAATTTTCTTAAGGCCTTTTACGTAGAATTTCAGAAATTCCACCTTGTCTCTCATCATTCCCCTTCCCAAGGGGTTCCTCTAGCATGTGATGCTGCCCAAAGAAAAAGAACCAGTCAGCTATGTTGTCACCACATCTTTGAGAGCAGAACCCTTCTATCTGAGTAGAAGGAGGAAACTCTAAATCTAAGATTATATCATTGTATGGCTATGTTTCAAAATAGTATTTAATCTAGCCACAAGCTTGAGAGGTAAATTCCTGCCAGGCTGTGCTCTTGTGGCCCTGGTGAGAAGGGACTTGCTCCTGGATATTGTGCTAGCGTCTCCTAGCTCTGCCTTTTAGGACGTGGGACCACAGTGAAGACGCCAGTGTTCGCCCTCGTGGCTCTGTCAAGACCTCGAGCTCAGTGACAATGTGCTCCACTTGGCCTCTATTTCCATGTGTCTACTTTTCTGTAGACCCCTTTTTTGCCCCTCTGGCTCCATCCTTTCTTTATTCTTTAGTTTTATTTTCACCACACTCTCTCCCCTTTATTTTCTCTTGAACTCTTTTATTCATTATCTTGCCTTTCATCCTGTTTTCACTTTCTCACTTGGCCTGTCAGCCCTTGTTGTCTTGGCAAAATCCCACCAGTGTCCTCAAATGGCTAAGATCCTCCTGGCATGGTTTCACCCCGTGAGTTGTGTCTGGAGTGAGAAGGTTCTCCCCAGCATAGTCCAATGTTATGAGCAGGGCTGGGGCTGCTCTAGCCTTACTCTTTTCCAGTGGCACAGCCCAGAAGAGCCCTCACACATCCAGCAGCTCTGAGGCTGATGGCTGACACCAAGCTGGGGTCACCATCCAGTTGTAAATCATGGGCAAACACCTCCTTGTTCCCAGAGTGGTCTGGACTCAACCCTCTGGGAGCTGTTGTTTCATCCCAGCTTCTCAGGTCATAGTGACATAGTTGGGGAAATAGGAGGACCCTTCAAAGTCTGCATGCACCTGAAAGCCAGACCCACAGTCACGGGAAAGGCTCGGCATGGGAGGGAAGCTGCACTGAGTTACTGATAGGAGACCACCTTCAATAATGGTGCAGGGTAGGACTGGGTGGGAGAAGCAGGTGAGACCCAGCAGTTACCCCACCAGCACAGGACTGGTGCCAGCCCTGCACACACAGCCTCCCCCTATACCTGGGCATCAGCACAAGGACACTGGCACCAGAGGCACAGCCATCCCTTACACTTCTCTGGAAGTTGCCAAGAGGGTTCGCCAGCAGTAACAGTGATGAGGTCAATTCTGCCACGTACACCTCAAGGTTGCCGTTGCTACGAGCCCTGCACTCTTCAGCACCCCCCCCATCTGTGTGTGCTTCACTTTCAGAACCAAGTCTGCTTCAGTTATTACTCCACTCTCTTGAAGTAATTTGTAGTACTCTGTACAAGTCCTTTCAAAACTGATCATTCTCAGACATAGCAAAGCTATGACATCTCCAAGTCACTCAGAAACATGATAGTCTGAAAAGAGCCATGGTGGAACCTAGAGGATGTCCCTGGATCCTGACATGGGAGCCCCTGACCCTGACAGGAGACACAAGCCGTGCCTGCTCCTCCTCCCCCACCTTGCTCGGCTCAGCTCGATGGACAGGTGTCTGAGTGAGTGGGCTAGCTGCACCTCCCAAGCAGGAAACCAGCTCTTATTACTCTCTCAAACTGACATTAACCAGCTCCTTGCAGACTCTCAAGGTGTCCTCTAGGCTCCCACAGGGCAAGCCAGCAAGCCTGCTTCCAGGATCTCCACACAGTGACTCAGACAGGAGAGACCAGGAGACCCAAGCTCATTTTGGCACTCTTGGGATCTTCCACAATCAACTGCTCTGCATTGGACTTCTGTCCATTTTTGATTGCTTCATTTTGCCCACCTGCCCACAGCAATTATAATGAATAGTAAACTTACGGAGAACTTTCACTTAACTTCTGTCTTTTATCACTAAATTCTTAGTCCCGAAAGATAGTGCTACTCTGAAGATTAAATAAATGACCAAAATGCTTTTTAAAATGTCTAGTACACAGTCAATAAACAGTAATTGTCTTCTGTTAATACTTCCAGTACTGAGCCATATAAGAAAATGTGCTTAAAATGAACATACTCAAGCCTGTCTATCACCAAACAGAAGGGAGCAGAGTGCTCCTGGGAATACAGGCTTCGTGTGCATTTGGCCACTGCTGCGGCAGAGACCGGCTGATGCACAACCCCAGGCACCACACTGCCCCGAGAGAGGCTCCTCACCTCAGCAGTTGTCGTCTGTGGCCCCTCATGCTGCTAAGCGGCAGCAGGGATTTAGCTTCACCTTCCCTGCGATTGCGGATCTCGTACCTTCCAAGAGGATGCAGGAGGGACCCTTGCATTCCACAGGGAGCAAAGTCGCTGACAGGCCACAGGGGAGCTAACCCCACACTGTGGAGGGCTCAGCACATCCTTGCCAGGCAGTGCTCCAGGTTCCTGGCTCGTGACACCCTGATTCTCTCCCACCTCTCCTCCTCACGCTCCTGTCAGCCTGAGTCCCTAGTCATTGCAGAGGCCTGATGCCTGCCCTATGTCTTGTGTGGGTTCAGTGTGGCCCCTAGCTATAGGCTCCTTTCAACACCAGCACGATGGTGACTCCTCCTTCTCCACAGTTGCTTCCCAACTGTTAGCAAGGGTAGCTGGTGGCCTCCAGGGAAGGAGGATGTGCAATCCCCGGTGATGGTCTCTCCATGGGGCTCTGGCTTTTGCTGCTCTCTGTGCTGAGGCCCTCCTCCAGCCCCCTACCCGCTGTCCTCCCACCGCCTTTTACTCCCATGAGGTCTCTGCAGTTTTGGTCCAGTGTCACTGAGGTAGGACTCCATGCCACTGCAGGTCTATCCTGGTGCTGTCCACTGCACCTACAAGAGATGGTGATATACTGGCTGCATGGTGCTCACCACCACAGTGTTGTGGAGCTCTCTCCTCCTCTGCTTCTCCATGCGGTAGCGCACGTCCATTTCTTTCAAGGATACCTGGAGACGGGCGACCTCTGATCGACATGCTGAAAGAATCATTTCACCCAAGGTTACACAGCAGCACTGCAGGGAAGGAGAGCCAAGTGGCTGCCAGATTGAACTGCTTCTCCTGGCTGGAAATGTTACAGGAGGTGCTAAACTCCCCAGCGGTCAACAGGGTAGGCTGAGGGCCATCGGAGGCTACAGGTGTCCTGTGTACATGGCATGAATGATGGTGGAGTACACCCAGGAGCCCAGGCTCCCAGATGCTTTGTGGCAGAAAGAAAAAGGTGCCCCTGCCCCAGACCCTGCTCTATGAGTATCTGACGTACCCAAGAAACTGGATCAGACTTTGGTTCTGTCCACTGTTGATGGTGACCTGTGGCCTCCACTTCCTTCCCCATCCAGTAGAGACCTAGTCAGGATGTGTTGTGACCAAAGACTGTCCACCACACTAAGCTAACAGGCAGCCACCGCAGAGCTTGGATGTCCTGCTTTCTAGACAGGCTACTGTGTGGATGATCTGGCTGAAAGCTTGAAGTCCCATGCAGGGTACTCCAAAAGATGTGTCGTGACAAGAGGGTAAGTGACAGCCAAGAGGTTCGCTTAGCTGAAGGACACGGCCTGGCCAGGGTTTCCAGGAGCTGAGATTGGGTGGCACAATTTGGTGCTCATAGCCCTGAAACTGAGTGCACTTAAAGAGCTTGTCTCCCTCTGGAAAAGAAACAGGGGCCAAAGGACAGATATCGAAGGAGAGTGGCTGACTTTGAGTGGCTGACTTTGAGTGTGGCCTTTGTGTGGAGCCCTGTAACTCTGCCCTTGGCTGATCACTTAGGCTCCCTGGTACTTGCTGCTCCACCACCTGTCCTGCCAGTCACATGCTCGAGCATCACCCACGACTGAGACCCATCATGGAGAAGGCGCCTGTGGGTGTCCACCAGGACCATCCGTGGCTCCTGAATGGGACAGTCATCATGAATGAACACCAACAGATATCTCTCCTGGCCACATTTCCTAGTCGGTGAATGCAGCGACTCTCAAAGGGTAGGCAGAGGGGCCGGGGAGTTAGCTCAGTGGTTCCGGTGCCTGTCTTGCAAGCGCAAGGGCCCGGGTTCGATTCCCCGGTAACCACATACCATACTGGGTGTGGAGACTCACGCCCAGCAGCAACCAGTACCACATACCACAGTGCCAGGCGTGGTGGCTCACGCCTGTAATCCCAGCACTCGGAGGCAGAGGCAGGAGGATTGCTGTGATGTGAGTTGGAGGCTGAGCTCAGGACCAGCCTGAACCACAAAGCGAAACCCTGTCTCAAAAAACCTAAAAAAAAATGGTAGGCAGAGCTCTAGAGGTATCACACAGGGCAGCATATCCTTAGGGAAGAGCTGTGGCTGCTCACCTGCTTTAGGGAGGTCCTCCCTGTGACACCGGCCATTCAATGGTGGGAGTATGAAACCTGGGAGGTGACACACACATACACAAACCATGTACAATGCACATACCTTCTACACCACACATACAATGCGCATCACACGGGTATGCACACTGAACACGTGATACCACTTTCATGTATGTATACCATCATACACACTAATATTCCCCCACATACCCCCACAGATACTACACAGAGCACATATATGCATCTGTGCACACACCTGCAGTCACATCCCGAGAAGCGGTGGAACATCCACGATCTGCATGCTAGGTCTCTACAGTTATCCAGTGTAAATGTTTTCTGGACTGACAGGACAGCAACAGAAGTCTACAAGACCTGAGACACTAATCTAGGAAAGCACAAGATGGTGGGCTGAAGATTTAGCTCAGCAGCATAACACCTGGTAAATGCAAGGTCTTGAGTTCGATCCTCGATAACTCAAAAATAACAACAAAAGCACAGGATGATGACTTCTATACCTGGCTTGTGACTGTCTCAGGTGTGCATTCACACAACATAGCTACAGCAAGTGTGATCTACACACATGCAGCACAGTTGAGGGAAGAGTCTGTCACAGCACTAAAGCACTACCACAGAGCAAGTCCAGGGGGTTAAGATGAAAAAGCCACTGTAGCCAAAGAGCAGCCTGACTTTGTGGGATTCTAGGACAGAAAGACAGAAAGGAAGCCGGGGGACAGAACACCTTGGCCCCATCTGAGGCAAATTTGGCACAGAAAACGCCAGTTGGCCCTGATTGGCAAGGTCAAGAATGTATCCGTCAGATGTTCAGGAGAAAGGGAGAGCTTGAGGCAGGACAAGCTGCAAGGGAGGAGGGGCACAGGCAGCCAGCCACTGGGGGACAGCTGGCCCTGGATCACTGTTCTGAGTGTCGTGGGATACATTCTTGATGCTGTGTCAGGCACCAGCAAGGGAGCCAAAGAAAGGGCATAAGTTTGAGGCAGTGATTTGCAATATTTCTCCTCAGTATACACCAGCTCATATCCAGGTGAAACCCTCTCACCTTGTAAACTTTCAGTGCCAAGATCCACTCTTTGCATAGCAGCTGCCATATCACAAAGGTGCTCCTGGTATTGGGCCTGCCAGCTGCTCCACAGGCCCAGAAATGAGGAACAGAAGTCCTTGACATCTTGTTTAAGTTTCTGAGGAGCAAGAACATCTATACTTAATGCAACTTGCTATATTGCTATCAGCTATTACAGTGTAACTATACAATGATCAATCATATAAGCTGCTATGAATCAGAACATAGCCCCACCATCAGCAACCACGAATTACTTTGAACAAAATCCACCTGAACAGAAGTTCTTCATTGAAATGTCACCTAGGGGTCACAAACACAAGGGTCATGTCCAGAAACACTGCTTTAGTAGTTCTGGGACTGGACTTTCAGGAGCTGCTCATGAAATTTTACAGATTTCTTATCTTTAAACTACTTAGGAAACAGCACATCAAGTATGCCTGTAATTTCCGTAGGAGCACACAGCTCATTGTGTGGATGTGGGACATTCTTTTGTCCCTGTTGTTTGCATCCTTGTGATACTGGCAGAGTCCTCATTTCTGTGTCATCACATCCAATGGGAACAAAGCTCTAATTGACTCTCCAGGTCCACATTCTGGGAGTTCTATTGTCATGAGCTTGTGGCAGTGAAAACCATTTAGCATATCCATGTACATAACAGAGTCCCAGGGACAATAAGCATGAGAGGTTTTAGGGAACTTTGGGAACAATGTAGCCTGTATCCTGTGTATAATATGTCCTTCCTCCGTGAGCTTCCTGACAAGATTTTCCATTATGAAAAGCTGGTGCACATAGAGTAGAAGAACTTAGGTGGCTTGGTTTCATACTTACCATCAAAACTCTGAAATCATACGTCTTAACTGAGTTTAAATGTTCTTTGATTTTTAGACAAATAATTTTTTCTATAAAAATACAGAGATTTTTCCAGATATTTGAAAAAAAATGTTTTCTAAAGTATCAAAGCTCCATTGAGTCAAAATATTTTTATTATCTAGAATACATAGAAAGTTATACAGCCTACTTAGAGATGGATTAACTTTCATCAGGTAGAGGGGAAAGACCAATTCTATATAAAGCCACTCTGAATGGACACAATTTAAAGCCTCTAACAAACAGAGGAGATTAATCTGATTTGCAGATGGTGTTTGTATTGTTGTGACTTTTTTCTTCCCAATTTTTTGCCTTGGTCACATTGTTTATAACAAAAGGTAAAACAGTGTTGTTAATCATAAGTATAAAAATATCCCATCATGATTTCACCTTAGAGAATTGACAAGCAGATTATATGGAATAACAATTTTTCTAAAGTTTCTTTCTAAACACCACTAATGGTTCCACAGGGAGTGGGTCACATCTGCTGCCATAATGCCCTAAATCTATTTAATCTGACATTTTGTACCACTTAACATTACAATAAGAACAACTCTGACTTACACAAATAAATATCTAATTCAGCTATTTCAAACTATTGATCTCATGCCCAATATGTATTTTTGGCTCCCACTTTTGCTCAGAGTCCCAGGAGGTATGGTGGAGGTTCTCTTCTCTGTAGTAAGCGTTGGAAAGCAGAACTTCCAAGGAACACTATCTGCCACTAGTATGAAAATGGGGACGTTATGTGCCCACCCATGAAGTAGACCAGCCCTCAGACTGCGTGCTGACCACCTGTCTGATGCCTGTGAGATCCCGTTTCCATAAACCCGGGCATCTATTCATTCCAGGACTAGGTCTCCTCTGATAGACAGAAAATAAACACTTCACATTCTTTATTTTTGCCCCTGTACTAAAGATCGAACTCATGGCCTTTCACAGAGATGTATCCCTAATTCTTCCCAGGGTCTTTCTATGTTACCCAGGCTGTGCTCAGACTTGTGACCTTCCTGCCTCTGCCTCTCAGAGACCAGGGATAGCAGGTGTATGCCAGGAGGCCCGGCTAGCTGCACACTGCTGAACCGAGCACTCACTAGTAAAAATCAGTCCGGTGAGAAGCGTGGTCATGTCTACCTGAATCAGGTGGCAGAGCTGGGCCGGGCTGGGTGAGCGCTGCTAGGCCAGTGCTTCTGTTCGCAGAGCAGAGAGGAAAACCGTGTGGCCTCTTGCTGACTCCTTCCAACCCTTTCCTGGTACTGTTGCATAGAAAGAAAAGATATTTTAAAGTTTTAAGCCTGTGAAAATGCAGCAGGGGCCTTTTCGGTGAAGGTCCATGACCCCAGAGAAGAGAAGGCAGTGCGTGGAACTTAAACCACCATGGGGAAGGTCAGGAAAGTAATCCTGGGCAGAATGAGCACCATGCAGGGGAGGCTGCCCCAGGCTGTTCCTGGCTGGGTCTGCAGGCACCAGCCAGGTAAAGCAGAAGCGAGGACCCAAAGGAGGGGAGGCTTCCTGGGGAAAAGCCAAGGCCCAACCTCAGAAGGGAAAGGACAGAGGATGGGAGGGCACAGAAGTCCCAGGCCTGGGAGCAGGGTGAGGAACTGGGGTCCTTTTGGGGACAAGGTCAAGCCCGATAGGATTTTCAACAGCAGGCTTTTGAAGACACACACAGGTCTGAAATCTTCCTTGTAATCCATTTGTGAGCAACGGCTTCCTTCAGAGGGAGCAGGGGGGAGCAGCCCAGCAGGGGACAGCCTGTCTGCAGTCTGTCTCAAAGGGAAGGAGGTGCAAAGATGGCAGGTCAGAAGAGCCACTCAAGGTGCAAGCCATCACTGAGGCTGCAGAAAAACTTCAGAAGCATACAATGGTCAGCAGAAACCAGGAAGGGACGCTCTGGAGGAGGCCAGCCATGGCTGGGCTGCACAATCAACCATTCCTTCAGACACCAGAGAGGCACCATTGTGATTAGATGCACCAGGCAGAGTAGAGATTTGGGAGCTCCTGAAGATTCACCACACCTCCTAATTTGACTAAAGAAACTGAAGCAAAAGAAAAAGTCCCTAAGCTATCAGGGTTCTCTCCATCTGAAGGGAAAAAGGAGTAATAGATGTTCGAGCACTAAGAGTCATATTCTGAGATGGGCACGGCTGTGTTCACTCACAATCTCAGCACTTTGAGAAGTTGAAACAGCAGGATCACAAGTTTGAACCTGGACCAGGCAACTTAGTAAGTTAGCAGGACTCCTTTTCAAATAAAAATTTTGAAAGGGCTTGTATCTAGCTCAGTGAGAAAGTCTTGAGTTCCAGCCTCAGTACTATACACTAACATATGCACACGCGCACACACACACACACACACACACACACACACACGAGTTGTATTTGAAAGTTTCCAACATTGATTATACGTGAAACATTACTCCTCCCCCCCAAAGACAGCCTGAACCTTCTTAGTTCAGGGACTTTGTTTTGCTACAGATTTTTAGTACATGAGGAAGAAGCAGCATTAGTCTTGCAATGTTTCTAAATCTATAATGTGTCAGGTGGGGAGACAAGGAAAACAGGAGAGTTCTTTTTGGCAGAAGGTCTCTCTTGGAGAGGGTAAAAAAAAGAAGAACAAACCAGGTGTAGGTAGGTGTCCAGAGCCTTGTCTTCATCTGCACAGTAACCAGTGCAGCAGCATGAAGAGGTGGGGACATGGGGAGCCGATGGCCCCACCACCGCTCGGAGGTATGAGCAATCTACACTGCACCGCCCATGACTGTCCAGTGGATCACACAAACACAGTGCATTTGCATTGAATTCTGAGGCACTAGGTGGGCCAGGCTGTTGATAATGCTCAGACCCTGCTGCTGCTCATTATGAGCAGGCAGGATTTGATTTTCGGTGTGATAATTATCTAAAAGACTGTCAGGAGCTTACAGTGTAAATGCTGGGGCTGAGCTGTCAGAGAAGGATTGTTTCTGTGTGTGGTGAACAGATATGAAATGGGAAGATTTGCTCAGGTGGCCAGGGGTTGGTCCCAGAAGGACATCAGTTAACTTCCCAGAAAACTGGCCTCAGGGCAAAAGGGTGCTGAAAGGGCTGACAGCAAAGAGATATCTGGTGTCCTCCAGAACTGCTGGGGGATCGCTTCTCGGCCTTTTGGCTAAGATCAAGTGCAGAACTGCTGGGGACAGGGGGAGGTGCCAACCCTGGTCTGAATGACCCCTCCAACATTCATGCACATTGTGGTGGCATTAAAAAAAATGGAGCTTGTGAGGAGGTGATAAAGACCCCTAGAACTCATGTCTGACAAAAATAGGAATAGAAGGAGCTGGCTTTGACCCTCTGCGCTCTTATGGTGGATTCCCAGCCTTCAGCACAAGAGAGATGAGTGTTCTTTATATAGTTACAAATCTCAGGTGTTTTGTAACAGCAACACAAAAGACCAAGGGATCTGTGAGGCACAAATTTATTAAACAGAACTGTACAATTTAAAATGGATGCATTTGTGGTACACAGGTTACACCTCAATAAAACTGCTACAAAAATGAAAAAGGTTTGAGATCCCTTCTTTCATTTGCTACTCATTAAAGACTTGCGAGAACAGAGATGAACTAGGAACTTGTTTCATTTATTTATTTTTTGTTTTCAGTACTTGAGATTAAACTCATGACCTTGTGCTTGCAACGCAAGCATGGTGCTCCAGAGCTAAACCATGGCCCTGAAATGGGAACTTTTTTCAATAAAAGAAGACACTTTAAAGAGTCAGCTGAAGAGTTTTTATCACCTCACTAGCTGGAAAAGAAAGATCATAGAAGAGTCATCCTTGATTTACTTCTCTTACAAAGAGTAAAAACCAATTTCTGTACTGAATTGAGTACATTTCAACCAAATCTGTAAGAAATTTTAAAATGTCACCTCTGCCAATTTCAGATGAAGAAGAGCATTTTCTGTTTCCAGTTCAACTATTCTTTCTTCTTTGATCTACAACCAAGAATCAGAAAAGGAAAATAATCACCACAGAACTCACTTTGGTGTACGGAACAATGGGGACTCCCAAAGTACACACACGGAAATGAAACACACACCAGCAGCTAACGCAGGGTGCCACAGCTAGGTTCCAGCTCTCACTGTGCTTCACAGGACAGGAAGGACTGTCCCAGCTGGAAGACCTGCCCAGCTGCCCACACCTGCACCCACTGTTTGTGGCCCTCCCTACCTAAGACCAGCAAGGGCACACCCCAGAGCAGCAAGACCAGCACGGACACACTCATCCTGGCCTGTGAGGAGTGCAATGCCCAGGCCTCTTCCCCCATTGGAGAGGCTTGCTGGGAGGGATGGTTGTTGATGGAACAAGCCACAGAAACAGAGACAGGACTCTGGCAGGCGGAGCTCAGGGATGACCCCATGCTGGTGTGGTGGGGTCTGCAGGCCAAGGAGAAAAGGAAGTATGTGTCCAGGCCACATGGACAGGAGAGCCCCCAGGGCTGTAAACGTGTAAACAGGTTATGAATGCTGAGTGTCTAAGCCGTTGAAGAACAAAGGGACAGGAACTATTAGCGTCTTGGAAAGACAGATTTGGGGTCAGTCTGTCTTGCTGGGAATCCGTTCTCTTCCAGGCTTTGACAGGCAGATCATGTCATCAAAAAGAACCTGTGATCATTTTAGGACAAACTTGCTTCAACTTGAAGCACTTTCTGATACAAACCTGATAAATGGGAGCCATCTATAGTGTATCTTGCTATGTTCATTCAACTTTGCCTACTCTAAAAATTGTCTGGAGTATTTCTACTTTCAATGTTTAATTCAAGATCCCAACATTTCTTACAATGCCATGGAAACTAAAATTGTCTTGAATATCTTTGGTGAAATGCATTCTAATATA
The DNA here is from genome assembly GCA_004026965.1 of Petromus typicus. Taxonomy (NCBI): domain Eukaryota; kingdom Metazoa; phylum Chordata; class Mammalia; order Rodentia; family Petromuridae; genus Petromus; species Petromus typicus. Next base: position 23,822 of record PVIR01011467.1, read on the forward strand.
TTTTGATACTTTTTGATGGTACTACACATCTTGGTTTCTTCTGTCGGGACAGTGTAGAAATATAACTCATTTCTGCATATGGTCTTGTATCTTTCAATCTTGCTGAATTCATTTTCTAGCACAAAATGTTTTTTCCCCCCTCTGGTACATTCCTTAGGATTTTCTGTCTACCATCATGTCATTTGCATATAGAGGTTGGCCGACTTTTTACTTTCTGATTATTTTTTTGCTGGCCTAAAATCCCTGGCATCTCTAGGAAAATTTTGGATAGTAGTACGAAAATGATTTTTTTATTCCTAATATCAGGGGAGAAGTTTCACTGTTAAGTGTGATTCTAGCTGTGGGTTTCTCATAAATATCCTTCATGAAATGTGGAATTTCCCTTCCATTCCTACTCAGTTGAGCATTTTTGTTATGAAACGATGTTGAATTTTGTCCACTGTTTCTTCTGGGCTTATAAAGGTAATGAGGAAGTGGTTTGTTCTTTATTCTGTTGATATGGTGTATTAACTAATTTAATATTAATCCAATGTTGTATGCCTGGGGTAAATCTCATTTGGTCACAGTACAAATTCCATTTATATATCATTGAAATTAGTTTGTTAGGGGCCAGGGATTTAGCTCAGTGGTTCCGGTGCCTGTCTTTCAAGCGCAAGGGCCCGGGTTCGATTCCCCGGTAACCATATACCATATTGGGCATGGAGACTCACACCCAGCAGCAACCAGTACCACATTCCACAGTGCCGGGCGTAGTGGCTCATGCCTGTAATCCCAGCACTCGGGAGGCAGAGGCAGGAGGATTACTGTGATGTGAGTTGGAGGCTGAGCTCAGGGCCAGCCTGAACTACAAAGCGAGACCCTGTCTCCAAAAAAAAAAAAAAAGAAAGAAATTAGTTTGTCAATATTTTGCTGAAGATTTTTGCATCTATATTCATTAGAGACACTGTTCTGAAGGCTGCTCTCCATGTATGCTGTCTTTGTACAAATCTGGCATTAGGACAATACAGTACTGGCTTCATGAAATGAAGTGTTCTATTCATTTAGAGAACTTTGCAGAAGACTAGTCTTAATTCCTCTTAATGGCTTGAATCCAGTGAAGGAATCTGGTCTTGGGATTTTCCAATGAGAGTATTTTGATTACTAATTGAATGTCTTATTACAGTTCTTTTAAGATTTTTGTATTGGGCCGGTTAACTCAGTGGTTCCAGCGCCTGTCTTGCAAGCGCAAGGACCGGTGTTCGATCCCTGGTAACCACATACCATACTGGGCGTGGAGACTCACACCCAGCAGCAACCAGTACCCACATAGCACAGTGCCGGGCGTGGTGGCTTATGCCTGTAATCCCAGCACTTGGGAGGCACAGGCAAGAGGATTGCTGTGAAGTGAGTTCAGGGCCAGCCTGAACCACAAAGCGAGACCGTGTCTCAAAAAAAAAAAAAAAAGATTTTTGTATTTCTTCTTGAATCAGTTTTGGTACTGTGCATCTTTAGAGAGATTTAACATGTCATTTATCTAATGTGTTGGCAATGCCCATAGCTGTATTTTGTTTTAACCTTTTTTTTCTGTCAGGCTGGTAGTAACAACCCTATTTTCTTGTCTCAACTGTAGTAAACTGAATCTTCTCTTCTTAGTCAGCCATTCTAAAAACTTGTCAATTCTGCTCTCTTTTTTTGGCTTTGATATTTCTCTGCAGCTTTCCTGGCCTAGTTCATTTATTTCTGCCCTAACACTCTCCAGGCTTTGATCAAAGTTCCTGTTTTATCCTGTCATAAGATAGGGGAAGGTCATTGATATGAGCCCTCCATTCTTTTAAATATGTTTCACAAGTTGTAAATCTTCCTCTAGGAACCGTTTTTAGCTGCATACCATAAGGATTTTATCTGATATTCTCTTCATTTACCTCAGATTATCTCATTTCCTTTGGGATTTCTTCAACTCATTATTTAGGAGTGTCTTATTCAGCTTCTATTTTTGTCTCTCAAAATTTTTTTGTTAACTTCTAACTTCACACTGTGCTCAGAATACCTAACTTACGATATATGTCCCTTCAGATCTATCCCAGCTCATTTAGGGTCTTGCCTGACGGTGCTCAGTGAACACCTGAGTAGATCTCTGCTATGTTGGGCAGAGTGTTGTACAGGTGTCCGTCAAATCTAACAGGCTTCTAGTCATTTTCTACTGTTCACCTTTTATCTAGTTGGTTGGTTTGTTACTGAAAATGGAACACAGAAGTCACCATTATTTATTTTTATGTGTTCATTTAGTTATTTTTGGTATTGAGGATTCATCTTGGGACCTTGTGCTTGCAAGGCTGGTGATGAAACCACTGAGCTAACTCCCCAGCCCTTGTTCCCATTATTTTTAAGGTGTCTATTCCTCTATTCAAGCATGCCAATTTGGCTTTATTAATTTTAGGGCACTGTTGCAAGGTATCTCCCTACAGTAAATCTCCACTTCTGAATGAGTTCCCTTCCAGCAGAACAGTCATAAGTCAGATTCATTTGTAAGCTCGATGAAATGACTCTTATACACCTCTGATGTAAAACTACAAGGTATGTTGCTATCACTACTACTTTCCCACTCACGTCTGGACACTCTGGGCTATGACTGAGCACCTTTCTGCTGTGCACCATCCTGCGGTACAGCAAGCACACAGCAGCACAGCTGTGATGAGTCCTGGAGACACTGAGATGTTTGTTCACATCTATGAACGTTTGTAATGCGTGGTCCATTCATATCTATGAAAGTTGCAGCTTAAATGTTCATAATTTGGGGACTTGCTGCATTTATGATTTTATATCCTTTTGATGATCTGAATCTCTTATTCTAATAAAATGTCACTCTATGTCTAGAAACATTTTTGGTTGTAAAGTCTATTTTGTCCAGTATCAGAATGGTCAGCTTTCTTGAGATCACTGGTGCATATCTTATCTTCATCCTTCTGCTTTCAATCGTTTTATATCTTTAATTTGAAAAGGTGAGATCACATACAACATATGGCTGAATCTTGCTTTTTATAGTCTAACAATCTCTGCCTTTTGCTGGATTCTTTTGTTCACATTTGACATCCAGAAGTAATTAGATTCATGTGGGTGCTATGGTTTGGATATGATTTCAGTGCGGCCCCAGTGACTGTGTTGGAGACTTGGGCCTCAGCGTGTGATGTTGAAAAGCTGTGGGACCTGTAAGAGTGGGCCTCATGAGAGGTTTTCAAGTCACTGAGGGTGTTTCTCCTGGACAAGATTAAGTTGTTTACTGAAGAAGCCAAGGGCAATGTCCCACAGGATGGAGAAAGCTTAAATTATGCCAGAAGCAATCTCAAGGAAGCTGCACAAAAGGCAAGTGGTCTGGGTGGATATGGGGGGGAGAGACAAGCCAGCCTGCTGCTGCTTTGCTGCCTTCTGCCCTCCCTAAACTGCTTCTGTGCTGCAATGGCCCTCTGCCATGCCACCCTACTATGGAGCAGCCAACTGTGATTGGAAACGAGCACAAACTGCCTACAATAAGCCTTTCCTCCTCTAACTTTGGGTGTTAGGTATTTTGCCTCAGCGAGAAGAATGATTAAAACATGGACTAATAAAAAGTAGGCCACTTCACTTTTCTGTTTTCAGTGTGTCTCATCTCTTTTCTACTCTATTTCTCTTTCATTATTTTGCATTGAATGAATATTTTCTAATATTGTATTTTCACCATTTTGATGATCCTTGTCACAAATTTTTAAGTTATTCTCTTAGCGTTTGTTCTAGGGTTGACTGTATGAAGAACCTACTTCAGGCTCATAGGAACAACTCCAATGAGCTGTAGGAACATTATTTCTATATAGCTGAAATTTCTTCCCCTTTTTATGTTACTATTGTTGTACATAATAACCTACTTTATAAATGCAACAATATACTGTTGTAATGGTCACTTTACATAATTTATCGAGGAAGCTAAGAAAAGAAAGGACAGCAAGTATATATTTCCAGAATTAATTTTATTTACCTTTTCATTCACCATTTTCATTTTCCTTCATCGGGCCTGTGGACTGAAGGAACTACATGGTTTCATCTCCTGATCTGAAAATTCTGGTCCCATCTTTTCCTTCGTGTTCCTTTTTTAGTCAGAGATATTATATTTCTGTTTCTTACAGGTCCAACAATATAATTATATACATATTGTGGTGTTCAACCACTTTTAAATAGGTTGAGAGGAAAGATGAAGAAATATGATTTCTACTGTTCTTTACACATGCATAGTTACCTTCACTGAGGTGATGCTCTATTTATTTTCTTGAAATGGCTATCTGGTTGCAACAAGTTTGTACTTCCAAGGATGCTTTCATTTTGGTTAAGCTTTGAAGGTTTTGTTAGGTGTAAGATTCTTGGTTGAGGTTTTTTTCATTCAGTACTGGTATGTCTCCTCTACTCCCAACCATCAGTTTCTGACAAGATGTCAGTCACCACACCTATGGAGATTCTTGTGCATGTTGGTGATCAGTGGTTTTCCTGCCTGCTGCCAGTATTCTCCCTTTGTCTTTGTCTACAAACATTTTTACTGTGATGTGGGTGGGTGTGAGTCTCCCTGACTATTTCACTTTAGGAGTTCATTGAGGGAGTGACCTCATAAGGGACAGGAAGCCCAAGACAGAGGAGGCCAGCCTTATTTTTATTGCAACCAGAAGGGAAAGAAAACATTTGATGATTTAAAAAAAAAAAAAAAAAAGGAAACAAAGCTTATGTATATAGGGGGTGGGAGTTGTAGGGAGGGTAGGGGAATGAGAAAAAGTGAGAATCAAGATGTGTCATGTACTGACACTAACCTTCAATGTTGAGTGTGATCATAATGTATATACAAAATGTATCGATAAAATCAATTTAAATAAAGAACTACTGTTCATCAAGTTTTTCCAAGGGCAGTGCCCCAGTGAGCTTCTAAGAGGCTCCATTTCATAAGGTTCTAGGGAAAAAGCTTCCCAATAGGTAGTTACTTTGGGGACATACTCAACTGTACTCAAGTCACAGCAGTTGTGGCTGCCTATAAGCCAAGGACAGATGACCTGGAAGTTAACCTGGCCATTGCCTCTACCTGGGGGTTTCAGCCTACAGAACTGTGAAACTTAAACTCCACTGTAGACGCATCCTTGTCTGTGCCGCTTTGCTACAGTAGACTAGTATGTGGCTCCTACCTAGTCTTTAGGCTGGTGCCCTCAACTGTTCTGAATCCAGCCAGCCCTGCAACGAAGCTCCAGGCTTCCCTAAAGACCTCTGGTCTTCCTGGGCAGGCTGTGAGCCAGTAAGGCCTACCCGTTGGGCTTTTTGCCTGCCATTGTGAAGCTTGTGCCCTACAGCTGAGGTGGTGGGGACTCACCTCTCTGTTGGAAGGATGTGAAGGGTTGAGGTCTATTCCCAGTTGATATAGTTGATCTAAGCTGGGAACAGAGGGTAGGTGCCCCATGCTCCTGGCCACACTTCCCTGAAGCTGAGGTGGAGTGGGGACCGATAGAAACGTCCTGCTTTTGCTCTAAAGGAGTATTTTTGAATTTGTTTCTCCACTCATTGAATGTCCTTAGGCCAAGTGCCAGAGGCCTTACATAGCCGCTTGCTTCGCTGGGGAGCAGGTCCACAGAGCTCCCCACATTCCACCCTGGAGCTTCTCACACAGCCCTCCGGGTCCTTCTGTCCTTAAACATTATCTCCAACAGCATGGTATATCTGACATATGGATTTGATCACATTTTCAGCTCCTCCTCAGACCATTTCAAAATCACCTCCTAGGCCTCGTGATTGAAGTCCTTAAGTGTCCTCGGAGGCCAACCTGAACTCTCAATCTCTGATGCTCAGGACACACATTATCTCCAGAGATACCTCTTCCCCCTCAACCCCACTACCAGACAGTAACTTCTCTACTACCAGAAAGCACTTCAGCCATGATGGTCCCGAAAATACTTTTGGGCTTCTCGAAGGCTGGATTTATATATATATAAACATTTCGAAGACTGAGGATCTTTCCTCAGACTAACATTATCATATTTACATTTACTTTTCCCATGGAGCACAGAAGGTACTCAACGGAGCAAAGCCGTAGGCCTCAGGTGGGAGGGCAAATAGCCAGACGCTTGTCTCTCCTCAGTGCTAGACTTAAAGGAACGGTGGGATTGGGTTGGGCCCTGCCCCAAAGCGATGACATGGAGTGCTGTTGACAATTCGGTATAACCTCCAAACCTCCCACATGTCCAAGTTCCTGGGGTCAAGAAGGTCCTGATCGCACAGCTCTGGACTTACCCTGGCTCGACGCTGTAGCTGGAAGGCTAAACGCTTGGCGAAGCTCTGCTCTACGAAGCTGCAGGCCTCACCGTAGTTGAAGTGGCCTCCGCCTCCGCTAGGGGGCCTCATTTCAGCAGGCTGAAGCAAGTAGGGGCGGAGCCAGCGTAAATATGGAGGCAGGGCGGGGGCAGAATGAGGTAGAAACGTAGGGGCGGAGTGATGGAGCAGAGGAGCAATGGGGTTAAGCCTGGAAGAGAACGCACGCACGCACGCATGCACGCACGCACGCACGCGGCATGTCTTTCCACCTGGCACTTGCCCCGATTTGAGCCTTTTGTCCCACACCTTTTGCCATCTTTTCCAGCTAGTTACCATCCTAGTGTGATATATTTCCTTCTATGAACCCCTACAGTGCCCTGCATCTCCTTCCTCCACAACAAAGTTACTCCATATTTATTCACTTATTTATTCATTTATTTATTCACATAATTATTCATTATTCATTTATTTATGCACTTTTTCCTGTGCTCCTACTGCAAAATTAACTCCACGACTGTTTTGGGACACTGAGTAACCACGTGCCCGTGGTAGAGCAGGCACTTTAAACTTTTTTGAATGTGTTAATTTATTTCCATATTCCATCCTTAAGTGTAGAATGTACCTTTTGGGCTTACATATTAAATACTGGAATAACAAACCCTGTCGTTCTTTGGGTCTATTTTCCTTCTCCAAGTCATTCCACTTTAACTTTGCTTAATGTCATCCTAAATGTCTGACTAAATCTTTGGAATCAGTTTTCCATGCAGCAAAGCTTAGGAAATTTTTGTCCAATGGTACACCAGAAAAATCACCGCGGGTTTTGCTGTTTTATGTGGTCTAGACACCAGGGCACCACTAGGTCAGAATCATTAACAGCCACAAAAACAGGCTGCGAGATGGAGCTGATTCAGTATGAATTCTGTCCCTAAGTTTTTCCCTTCTCAAACTCTTTAAGTACATTTTTACATACAAAAGTATAGTAAAATACCATAATTCCAATATATAAATATCTGGTTCTACAGTAAAGACTTCCGTAAGTTCCTTTAGCCCTCAGACATTATTTCTTTCAAGAAAATTCCTTCCTGGGGGCCGGGGATTTAGCTTAGTGGTTCCCGCACCTGTCTTGCAAGCACAAGGGCCGGGATTCAGTCTCCTGGTAACCACATACAATACTGGGCATGGACACTCACACCCAGCAGCAACCAGTACCACATACCACAGTGCTAGGCTTGGTGGCTCACACCTGTAATCCCAGCACTTTCCACCTGGCACTTGCCCCAGTTTGAGGCAGAGGCAGGAGGATTGCTGTGATGTGAGTTTGAGGCTGAGGTCAGGGACAGCCTGAACTACAAAGTGAAACGCTGTCTCAAAAAAAAAAAAAAAAAAAAATTCCTTCCTTTTTTACTTTATAGTACATTCTTATTGACTATAATCACCTCGCTGTACAACAGATCTTAACATTTATTCCTACCTCAAACACTCTGTTCCCCTCTGTTCCATCCTAGTACTCCTACGATGCTCATACGCTATGAGGAAAACCCAGTAGACAGGCAAAGCCTAGACGACGCACCCCTCACAGGCTGCACTGTCCCTCTTGGCCCAGCTCTACAGACCTGGTCCTTGTGCTTTGGCATTTCTTTATCACTGCATTTGTGTTTTTACAGCCAAATACACCCTTCGCTCCAACTATCCTGGGTGGTATTACTGAAAATACAGCTCACCACAATACCTAACTGGTATCATTTACTGTGTACATTTAGGAATTTGAAAGTGGCCATGACAAGCCGTGTAACTAAAAAATACACCCAGTGGCCACCTGGTACTAAGGTGTAACACAGAGATCCCGAAGACCTAGGTGGCCAAGCTCTTCTATGGCACTGGTGTGAAAATCACCTGAGCTTCAGTCAGCTGTCGTCAAGCAAACACATCGCCACGAATGGAAAACACTACCCAACACACAGTGATACTCAGCATTGTTTAATGAATGGGTGGACAGATGGAAAAAGGGAGAGGAAGGCTGATATTACAAATATAAACTTTGTCAGCACTTTTAAAACAATAGCAAATACACTTAAATACATACAAAGTTTATTAAAAATAGGTTGCAACCGAAATACAGTAGAAATGGAAAACTACAGCAGTTTGGAAGTTTTTCCCATAGTAATTAATGCACATTATGAAAAGCACTTTTACACGTATTCACATTTGACCTCATTGTCCAGGGATGGCCAAGTCCACTTGCTCATGGGTTTCATAACTACACACGGGAATTTGTATGTACTTGTGTGTGTCTGCCTTCCCATATCTAAAAACAGTGAAAGTGTAAACTTGCCACCCTAAGGCCACCAGTGCTCTTGAAAAACCAGGAGGAGCTTGCTTTTCCTGGGGCAAGCGTGCAAATCCTTCATCAACTCTCATGACCAGTCAACTGTCTTACAGAGCAAACAGTAAAAGCACACTTTCAAATAAGAACCATGACAGACATAAAAAATATTTACACTTGCACTTTCAAGGATCTATCATACAACTCATATTAAAAGTGGTTTTTCGGGCAGCGAATGTCTCTATTCTTCATTTGAAAGTGTGCATATTTCCCTGACACACACATTTGTAAGAGAACAGTAGGTAAAGAAAGATCATCTGGCTCCAAACAAGGCTGTGTCCAACAGGAGATGTGCTTGAAATAACAGAGCAATTTACCATTTTAAAATCACACAAATAAGCAAACTGAGGTTTGTCACCCCAACATCAGCCACACACCAACAGAAGTGACAGTGATAACTCATAATTCACAAATCAAAATTAAAATTAAATAACTAATATACTGTAAAAAAATAGCTTACATTGTCATGAGTTATTCTTGAAATATTTAAGTTACAGATGGCGTAATAATTGGATTCCTTCCTTTCCTGACAGCACATCAATGTAAATTGCTTTTGTAAATTTAAAATTTCTGAGTGACAGTTGTACTTGAATGTCACCTATGAATCTCCCATTCTTCTGATATTTTTGATGCTGGTCGCATGAACACTGTTCAGCTAAAGAGACCTCCTTATCAATCCCTTAGAGTATCTGAAATATTAGTAAACTTTCTAACATAACTGTCATCTTCAATTTCACCAATGATTTATTAGTCTAACAATAACCTGGTATAAATAAAAAATAAAATCCTCTAAGATTAAATCCTCTAGATTTTCTTCTTTGAGAACTTATAAAATTGAATATTTAATGTAATCATACATTGAGAACTATCAGGGGGGCCATCAGGGGAGAGACAGGCTCTGCACCCCCATGGCTAGCACCCCCAAAACAGATCCCCCACCCTGGTACAAGAGGAGCAGCCTCCAATACTCTGTGTCCTGAAAACAAGGTTGAGTTCATAAGTGAACACAGTGGTCTGGGTGGCTCAACTACACTGTCTGGTAGCCCAAGTGAAATTTTGAGAAGAATACAAATAGAACTATTTAGTCTGCAGTCCTTGTCAGGACTACAGGAGAAAACAGGGGAATGGAAGCAGTATTACCTCTACTGTCCTCCACTGCCCCTCTGTGCCTAAGACTCCAAGAAGAAACATAACAAATGATATGATCAAGTGAGTCGGGTCACTGACAATCAGGTGGCATTCATATTACACGAATGTCAATTTCTTGGTAAAATAAATTCTTAGAACTACAATATTTTTTAATGGCAATAATTTTAGAAAGAGGAATCAGAAATCACTTAGAAATATAACCTCCTTTCTCTTCTTCGGGCTAACACCTGCACACCCACTGCTGAGGGAACCTAGGCAAACATGGAGTGGACCTGAACTGTCTTCACTTTGTGTTTAGCTCATTCTCCAGTTCTGTTAATTTACGAGAAGCTTTCACTTTATCAGACACATCTTGACCTTGTGAAAAGAGGCGCTGGCGCTCTTTGAATGTCAGGTTTTCAGGGGCTCCAGAATTTCCAGGCACGTCTGCATCCTGGCTGTACAAGAGGGATATGCAAAAAATCATTCATCAAAATAGAATTAACTTTCTTGTCATAACTAGGCAGGTTTACAGAATGGGCAAGTAACTAAAATTTTCAGTGAAAAAGATTATTCTTTGTTAAATGTGTCTTTAACATCTTTCCTGTAATAACATTTACTGGAAATGTATACAAATGGGCAAGATGAGGCTGGGGATTTAGCTCAGTGGTTCCAGCGTCTGCCTAGCAAACCCAAGGTCCCAAATTCGATCCCTGGTAAGCACATACTACAATGCCAGGTGTGGTGGCTCATGCCTATAATCAGCACTTGGGAGGCAGAGGCAGGAGGACTGCTGTGAGTATGAGGCTAGTCTGGGCTACATGTTGAGTTCAGGGCCAGCCTGAACTACAAAGCGAAAATCTGTCTCAAAAAATAAAATAAAATAAATAAATACATACATACATAAATAAATGGCAGAAATGTATACTTTACTAAAATGTTAAATTTTCCTAATCATAGCCAATTTATAAAAAACTAATAGGTCAAATTTCAGCAGCTAAACGTTTCTTACCAGTTAAACTAAAGGGGTACATTTTAAAAATATGGCATTTTTATGAATCTTATAATTACATGAAAAGCATCTATAAATATATCTATTAGTAACAGAATGGTATTGCTTAGTCCAACATTTTTTTTTTTTTTAAATTTACTTATTTTAGACAGGGCCTCATTTTGTAGATCAGGCTGGCCTCAAACTTACCATAGTCCTCCTACTTCAGCCTCCTAAGAGCTGAGACTATAGGTGTGTGCCTCTAGGCCCAGCTCACCAACTTCTGTTCTAACAGTTGGTATAATACCATTTCTATTTATCTTTTGTACACCACTGAGGTTGGCCTTACACTGGTTGAGCAAGGACCCTTGTCCACTGTTCTATTTTCAACTTTCTCTGTTGGAAATAAACAGCAGTGTGGCTACTATTATGAATGCCCTGGCCAGTAAGTCCAGTTCCTTTATTACAGTCTAAAACAGAACCATATTAGCAAGAGACCTTAAAAAGCCTGAATGCTCACATGGTTTTGTATAAAGAGAAACATCTGAGCTGAGAATGAAGTCTCTGAAATTTCAATCAGCTTCACACTATTTAAAAATGCCATAGAACAGTTATCATCACACCTCTGGCCCTGAATGACTCTAAGTACCTTCTAGCACGCTTCTCTCTCAGATCCCGAGCAGCATCGTGGGTGCCAGTAATTGTTCCCGCAGACCCGGAGTAAGAGTGTGGTCCTTTTCCAAAAAAGAAAAAGCACAAGTTAAAGAACTTGATTACTCCTGTAATTTTACTTGTTGATAAATACATAAGGCCCAAGGAAACAAGACACCTTCAATTACTGAGTGCATAAGAAAGCAACAGGGTCTTCATATGATATGAAAGATCCACCAATTTGAAAATTCATATCTCTTAGTGGCCAGAGTAACTTACTGTTTTCCTTAGGTGCTCAATCATGGAGCTTTTGCCTGTTACTAAAGTGGCAATGGTAAAGGACATATACAATGAGATAGTCAAAGTTAGCCAAAACAGGCAAATTCATAGATTTACTTATGCAGAGTCAGCAAATTTTTTTGACACTAAGACTTTTCTTAGAAAAGACTTTTCTCAGAGCAAATGAACCCTCACAGATTATAGAGTAAGCACATGAATGAAGTTACTCTTCTCAAGATAGCTTTCTTTTTCAAGATACATGGCTATAATTAAAAATAAAACAAATCCTTTTAAACAAATGGGCTACCGAAAACCAAACCACACCGCCCCCAATCCCATCTATCGCTACAGACATAAAACTCCCGACAAAATGAGAACCAGGCTTTCTTAAGAAGAAGTCTGGCAGGCCTTGGCCAGTGCATAGCTCTGCTGTGGACTGGCTAACAACCACGGTTGAATGCAACTTCAAGCAGTCTGGTAACATCTGCCCCAGAAATGGTGGTTGTTGAAGATCAAGAGATGATTCAGATAAAAAGTTTCAATGGACCCAAGTATTCAATAATGTATTCCTGTCACTAGTTTTATTAAAAGTTTGAGACATGAAATAATGTATTTCTATATATGTAACATTTTTAAAAAATTATACTTGGGTTGGAGATTTAGCTCAGTGGTTTTGGTGTCAGTCTGGCAAACGCCAAGATCCTGAGTTTGATCCCCGGTATCACACATCATAGTGCTGCGCATGGTGGCTCATGCCTGCAATCCTAGCACCTGGGAGGCAGAGGCAGGAGGACTGCTGAGTTTGAGGTTTGCATGGGCTACATAGTGTTCAGGGCCAGCCTGAACTATGAAGTGAGTCCCTGGCTCAAAGAAAAAAAAGTCGTATTTGAAAAATCTGCTTGTAATATAGGCTGGAATACTAAATACTTCCAAATCAGCAGATACTGATGGTATTTAATATTGGGCTAAATAGGCTACAAAATCCTTTTATTTTTACACTAAAAACTATCTTTTATTTAGAAAAATATCATGAAAATGAATTTTCAAGCAAGTGAATTTTCTTCCACATGAAAAAGCCTGTCATGCAGAGCTCATGGACACGTACACACACAGCACACTGCCTTTGCCGAGCACCCTGTGGGTCCCTGTGCACAAGTGTCCAGGTTGTCACAGGGCGACCTTGGCAGCAAGAACTCAAAAGACACAGCAGCAACACTATGATAAGGCAATTCACACGAAGGCTTCATTAACTCTTTGCATAGCAGGTTCTTTTCAATTATAATTCCAAATGTTTTCATTTTGTCTGTTTTTAAAAAACACTGCTCTATCTTTTGAGCTTTGTTGAGAATGATACTTGATTCTTTCACTGCTCAGTACCAGTTTCAAAACTTCCAGAATTTTTACTGCTCATCAAAACATCAAACACTCTGAGCTGACAATATATGAATACTGCCAATTACAAATATTTTCCAAAAAACCTTAGTGATGTATCTATTTAAAAAGCACATGTTGCTATGTTGAAATCTATATTCATTCTGGGTCTGAATTTTGTTCCAACACAGCCAGTGAAAGAGGCCAAGCACCATCTGCAGCAGCTGCCAGAGAAATCAGAACAGAAAAAGGGCTGGAACAGAGATGTGGCATAGGGTGAGGTGAGAGGACAAGGCAAAATGCACTGTGCGTGTGCTATAGACTTCACAGGAGACCTTCAAAGAGACTGGGCAGAAGATACAGGATGTAAGCTGCTTTCAAGTGGTACTTCAGGTGTCAAAGTAAGGATTAGTGGCAATGCTGTGACACTTGTAAAACACATATAATTCAACTTGTAAAATCTGATACAAGACTGGTACCATCTTTTTTGAAATTATTATTCTATAATGCCTTTAAAATGAGCCAAACTCTAGGTAGTAATAATATTTATAGTGGAAAACTTATAAAAACACTTAAATTGGGCTTCTAGAGTGATTTAATCTAAATATCATATTCAGAGTCTCAAAGGTGGATTAAAGCTGTGATTTAGGTGAGAAAAGGACAGAATCCTGGCAAACTCATATTTCTAGAAAGGCTATTCTGAACCTCACAATGCCTGCGTGTTTTCTGTATGGAATCATCTATCACACAGAACGTAGAAGATACTTATTTGAGGATGCTTGGTGCCAGAATTCCAATTTTATTCACAGCAAGGTTAACAGGTAATACGGATCTGGATATAACTTAGCTGTATCCTCAGAGCGAAACTCCATGCCATCTAAAGCCTGTCTGCTGAACTTACATGCAGCAGCTCTACCCTGGGAACAGGTAGGACTCTAGCAATGGGAAGTCTATGGAGAGGGATCTGCTTAGCAGCAGCAGTCCTCTAAGGCGTGGAACAGAGCTATGTGGCACTTGGTGTGAGATGACAGGAAGCAATGACACCAGCTAGAGGGGAGAAGGGAGAAGGGATGGGAGGTGTTTCAGGACCACAAGCGTCTCTGGCTCTGAAGCCAAGCTGTGCTGTTAGTCACTTCAGCAGACACTTAACTGCCCTACCAAGCCACCACAGAGGGACACAATGGCAAAGCCCACCTGATACAAAACTTGAAATTATACTCATTAAATAAATAATGGAAACATACAATATAGTTTAATACTGCGTGTTTGGAGACATTAAAATGTATGAAAAGGCACTTAGCCAAAAGTAAGAACTATTTCAAGAGGTAGAAAATGAAAGCCAAGACCAACAGTACTTCAAGTGATTGAGAAATGATGGAGAAGAGCTGATTGTTGTCAGCTAATCAACAAAATGAAACTTCTTAAAGTATCAAGAAATCAGAGCACTAAGATATTTTATCAACACAGCATTAGCACAGACATCACAATTGGAGGGAGAGGAAGATCACCATGCTGAAAGTGATCAAGTGAGATCTAAACTCCAAAGCAGGTACGATCTCATTGGACCATGACAGTATCAAGTGTGCAGATTCCAAAGTTCCAATCATCAAGACAAGATAGGATTTGATTTGAATTCTATCTTTTACCTCTACCTTTATAGTGGCCAGGACGGTAGAAGCTTGGCTTTTTGGGAGGGGGTGGGGGCTGGCCCATTTTGTGAGCTGTACTGTTGGCTTTGGTGGTAGGTGGCTGGAATGAGTTGGAGAGAAAGATGCCATCGGAGGCTGGGCGTGACTGGTAGGGGGGCTGCAGTGGCTTAAGGGTGGCAGGAGGAAGGTCCCCCTGAGACTTTCTTGTGCTAGCGTACTTATCCTGACCTGCTAGGCTGCAGTCCTCCTCCTCCTCCTCCTCATTGTATGCAACGAACTTGGCCGTGAACAGCGAGTCAGGGGAGAGGACCTGAGTTTTGAGGTAGGAGGCGTTTCGCTGAGGTGGGGGAGGAGGGGCGCTAGACACAGGGGATGCAGTTGGGGGCTCGTAGTCGCGTGGAAGAGGAGGTCGGCAGAGCCCAGGTTCTTCCGGTTCCAGCAATCTGCGTGCAGCCTCGTCGTGCTGTCTGCGCCTCTCAGCTTCCAGGCGGCTGTAATACTCTTCTTCCTGTCGCCTCTGCAGGCAGGAATAGACAAAAGTGAACCGGTCAGGGGTTAGAAGAGGACAGGTGGGCCCGCTGGGCCTTTAAGGGAATGACAATCACAATAATAACAGATCTAGAGTACGCCATGTTTAACTGTTCAAATAAACTGCAGCAGAAGAGGTAGGTGAACTCAGAACTATTCTTAAAACTTAAGTATGTTGATACTATTCTGATGGATTATTTGCTATGAAACTGCTCAGAAGCCTAGGAGAAATCAATTCTTCAGTCCCCTTTGAATTATGCAGCTAGATTTTGTATTAAAAGTTCTCTCAATTATTTCCTGTCTTCTTCCACTCTCTTTCCTCTTCTGCTTTGGTAACATATTAACTTACCTGATACTGTCGTGTTTTAAAAGGAAGCCATATACTGTAAATAACACCACTCATTTTCCAAAGGGACAATCTAACAATGTGCTTTCCATAATTCTTAATTTATAGTTTAAATCTCAACAAACTCCCTGATGAACAGAAAATTAAAGAGCCAAGCATTAATAGCAACAGCAACAAAATACGGTATTCAAATATATTTTGACACATACTATACATTTTTTTCTGACATACATCTGCACAAACTACAGTTGACAGTGTTAAAATTCTTTTAACATTAAAAAAGGTAACAGCACAGTTTTGTTAATGATTGACAAGAGTTTCAGAGCACAAGAAAAAGCAAATATGAAGGGATGAAAGATCACACAGAGTAAACTGCCTCGAGTAACTTTTTAACGCTGCGATATGGGGCATGGTGAATTTTCAATTCGTTCAACAAAAGGAACTAATGTTGGGACCTTTCTGGCACTAAAATCGGTTTTCAGGCCCCGTTCTAACTTTATGCTGCATTCTTTTCCTATGCCCTCTACAGCCACACACATGCACACAGTGAATGCACAACGGTCCCTCTTCACCTCTGAGAGGGAAAATGAGAAGAGTAAGCTCAGCCCGATCTTTACCCCAGACCCAATTTCTTGCTTTATCTTCTTGCTCTACGCTGGGAAATCCCGAAGGAGAGACATTTTTTTTAAAAGTCTTTTTTGTCTGCACAAAATATTCTTTTGATTTGGGCAATCAAACTAGAATGACCTCTGTGGCTTTAAATGGCATAGTCAAGAGTCTTGCAATTACAGGGGAACAGTTGCTTGATAACACTGTAGAGAGAGACCAAAGCCCTCTCCATTAAGCCAAGATACAATTACATGACCAAGGACACTTCAACTCTATCCAGAAAATGAGCACACATTTTTCTGTAACAATGCAAATCCATCAATTTTGGACATTTTGTATTAAAAATAGGTTTTTCAGCTTCTTTTTACAGTGATCACTTAATTATAGAAGCAGTTATTAAAACACAAATGTACTTGACATAATCACGTTGTAAGAATGCACGCTGGAAACCCAAGTTTCTCACACAGAAAATGCAACCTGGTCTTTCTTGGCACACGCATGGCTCTGAGAGATGCTCAGACTGTCCCCCCAAGGCTTGAGCAAGACCAAGAACGGCCCTACCTACAGCCATGAGCACCAGGCAGGACTGGGACAGCTAAGCAGGCACTGACCCAGAGAAGGTATCCCTCCTACAGCCAGAGGGTTTTCAGGGGACAGCAAAATGCCACCACCAACACCACACCATACACTTCAAAACCAAGTGGCTTAAATCCTGAAAACCAGACTTCCTGGTCACCATTTCTTTCATTACACAAGTAAAAGACTCAGGGTAAATGACCCTGAAAGTGTAAACGCACTGGGTGTCCTTCTTGAAACTGTTGAGCTACAGCAGGAGCAGCAGGACGTATCTGCAAGAGGACTAAGGTGCACAGCACACCAAGATCAGCTGGTGCTGGCATGTGTCTGCACAGTGTCCACGCTGCTTTCTTGTAAGGAACCACATCACATCCACCAAACTTATTCTAAGATTATCCTAAAGCCTAATCAATCCATCCCTATGAAGTTTCCTGGGTTTTTATTGGTGGGGGGTGAGTTCTATTAACATAGTTCACTGGACTATCAAGGAAAGAATTAGTAGTAACAACTAAACATTTCCCTGTCAGACTTTTTGACAATCAAAGCTTCTACCTTCATGGAAGGGAAGTAACCAAGAGGAACAGCTTCTCTCAAGCTGTATCACAACAAGCACACTCTGGGGACAGGTGAAGCCTGCCCAGGCTTACCACACAGCCTCCTACCTGGGGAGAATCCTCAACAACAACACAGATGCAGAAGGGTTTCCATTTCTCAGAATGTCAAAATCAGCTGTCATTTTTAAATTCAACTATAGAATCCTTGAATTAAATGAAATATACATGGAAATAAATAACTCAGAATATTCATCAGAGTACACACTAACTTGTCTTGTATATTATTTTTATAAGCCACCTGTGCTCTTTATCACTAATCAGAATCGAGTAATTTTTTGCAAATCACCTATGTGAAATGTTATAAAGTTAACAGACTGTCTATGTTCCTATTACTTCCCACAGTTCATACTCAATCCAAGTATTAACTGAACAAATGTCACCTTCACAAAAATGAGTGGGGCCCTGTCCAGTTAGGATCAGAGACCCATGCAAAGGGCCTTTTGCCCAGAGGCTCACACTACGCAGACCTAGGAGTTCAGGAGTTTGAGTGAGATCAGCTCAGAAGGCAAGGGAGTCTGGAGACAGTCCAGAAGAGAGGTAGGCGGGCCAGACGGGGCTAGAGTTTTTGGTCCAATAACAAAAGCTGGGGGTCCAGCCCTGTACCGTCTTGTGCATTTTAGATACACACCATTTCTAGCCCCCTTTGCCCCAGCCAATCAATTCTGTTCAGGATAATTTGGTAAAATTCTAGTTGCCCTTAGAGGACCATAACCTTTTCTTCAGCATCTCGCTTCACTCTCTCGTCCTCCTGACGCCGGCGCTCTTCCTCTTGTCTTGCTCGGTCTTCTGCTTCCCGCTTGCGCATCTCTTCCAACTGCTGCTGGCGCCTGCGCTCCTCATCCTGCAACTAACAATAAGTGGACTTTAACTCTCACTCACAAGCTCACAGCATGAGACACCACACGTATCGATGAAGACGACTGGACACAGACATGGACACACACACACACACACACACACACACACACACACACACACACACACTACACACAGAGAAAGTTAAGTAGAAAATGCCAGGTAAATCATTATTGGAAAATGCCGAAATTTACACATTTTATAACTCTGTGACTTCAAAGTAAATTCCCTAAAAGCTCATCTTCATAGTCCCAGATTTATCTTCCATTAATCATGATTCAAAGAAGCAAGTTATAATATAATCTCACATATTACCATGATCTGTTTATTAGAATAAATGTCAGCCAGCTCCTATTAGTTTATGGACTTGCACAGCAAATAGCCCTCACTGTAGCAAACTACGGAAGGCCCCAGACACCCTGGAGATCAGGAAGGTCCTCTCTCTTATGGGATATGCATAGAACCCAATTTCTAGCAAGCACCCCATTTTTTCATGGAGAATAAGGGTTTAGTAATCATCCTTCTCAGCCTTTCAACTTCCTTAAATAGTCTTTTAATTCCTCTCCATCTCTGGGACAACCCTAAACTCACAGCCCCAGAGCCTGAACCTGAGATTTGGAAAAGTCATTCTTGCTCACATCTGTCTGCTACTTCAAGCACATGGTGACCACTGTCGTCCTGTCTGCCCTCCAGTAGTTCACTCTGCTCTGGTGATGACTAATTACAAAGTTATGCTGGTTCAAAACTCATCTGTTTTTCTATATTCTGCCTTTTTCCTTCACACTCTTCAAATACTTTAGGATATCTTCAAATATTCAGATGTACAGATGAACCTTCTACTTGTTTTTTAACTCCTTAGTCACATTTCTTTAGGCATTATACTTCAAAAAACCTTCTCTAAATAAAAGTCCTAGAATTATCAAACAGGATGGAAGTAAGACTTTGTCCCTTTCTATCTCAGTGTATTGCTACTGCTGTGTTGTAGCCTGAGGCAGCAGCACCTCACATAGTGCTGCATCCTTGCATATTTATCTACCTGTTCTTTTGTACCCACAGATACACTATGACACCACCAAAATCTCTAATATCAAAGTGGAAATCAAGCGCTCTACTTCACTCTTTAACCACATAAGAAATCTCCTAAGTATAACTGATATGAGACCTATTTCAATATTGATAAAACCTAAAATGCTAACTTCTGGATTTGAATTGTGTGTGTGTGTTGTTTTTTTTTTTTTTTTGGGGGGGGGGTTCCTTGATTTTTGTGGCCCAAAACACTATCTAGTGGCAAAGAACAAATCCATCTGTGTTATCCTGAATTTTCACATCAGTAAACAATAGTGAAGCACATAATCAAAAATTAAAGCTGCTTTTTCAAAAAAGGCAAATCAGCTTTTTCTTTAATATCTAGGTATGAGTGCAAAAGGGATGTTATTAGGATAACTGGTTTTTAGTGGATGGGTCTTGGAGTAGTAATAGCTGCTACTGAACACCAACCAAAATCCAAACAGAAAGAGCCTGCAGTGCCTGACCAGACAGACTGCAGAGAGCATCATGGACCTGGAACACCTGTGTGGAGAGGACTCATCCCCCAGGGAAGTGCAAGGTCACTAGTACAAAGGGTGAGAAATAGCACTTATGCAACAACAACAACATAAAACAGCACAAAGGTGGTGGAAGATTCTATAGGAAAGCAAAGTAGGGAATAATGTTAAAACCATTGCACTACTGCAACAGGAACTCTCCCTCTTCAAATGAAGTACAAACTGATTTATATGGTTTTGAGACCTTAGGAAAACAAGTTCTGAGCAAGAAAACAGTTTATACTGACACAGTTGATTCATTTCTTAAATAGGTGAATAACTTTAGGCAATCAGAACAATTACAATTTTCCTAAGTACAAATGCTATCTTATACATCTAGGCATTTTCTCTTAAAGAAAAAAGCTTTGTGCTTCTGCATCTGTGTGATGTATGGTAAGCAAAGGGGCTTTCTTGTGTTCAGTTCATTAATTACTATTCTTAAAGTAAGACAAATTAACATTCCCTTCCACTATCTGGCTACTTTTATGTATTTTTATTTTCAACAATTTTGTTCTTTAAAATAACTGCTTCATTGCAAGTGCAGATGAGAAAAAAGAAAATCTCTTAAATCAAAATAACACTACATGACTAAGGGTACTAAGCTCATGACTGATTTGTGTTCAGTAACAGTTAAAGGCCATCATAATATAAAATACAATCACTTCAATACAGTGACAAATTGCCTGCAATAGTGACATTCTGAACCTTAGCTAAAAAGCAAAGCTCCCTACTTTACACTAAAAGGATTAAAGACAAAAAATTAAGATGGTCTGGACTAAAGCTAGAAAGCAAAGCCAGTAGGTTAAGCTTAGACCACGGTTCTCCTAACTGGCAGAATCTTTCTAAATATTTTCAGATTTTAAAAACGGCAGCTTGAGATCTTTGTATGATTTCATATCACAAAACACACTAACTTGTATCTTTAATTTACTACAGAAATCTCAGTAAGATAGGTGACTATGTTCAGACAGCTGAGCACAAAATGGGGTCAGGGTCGGGATTATCTTCTATTACTTGACATTTTCACTGAACATGTAGCTCAGAGTCTATTAAATCCCTTAAAAATCCTTTTCCTCTATAGATATTTTTGTTCATTTTTTCTCTATGAAAAATGTATCCCTCAGCTCAAATTTAAGGTCCAACATGAAGAAACTCTTTATCTCTTGACTAGATCATTTACTGCTGTAAGACTTTGGCATCCTATGACCAGGGTTTAAAGTCTGGCCTGCAAAAGGCCAGCTGTTTAACTAAGAGAAAGCAGCCCTTATTCAGGGCTGCAGGTTCTCAGTAGAAAGCAGTCTTCTCACACAGAGGAAGGTAGACTGAATCACATGAACGTAAATAAAGCACCTGATAATTCTTTCCCTTGGCGAAGCCCGTACTCCTTTTCTTTTTACCTTAAGAAAAATGGTAATTTTCTCAGAACTTACAAGATCTTGAGCTTATCTGCTGAAAATAACCCAGTGACAGACCAAACCGAGTAAGCCTCAAGTAGCGTAGAAGGTTGACAAAGTGCAAAATACACCCAAAGCTCCTTCAGGATGCCAGTGGGGGAATTTCATATTCTACTCCACAATTATACTTATGGGTCTTAACTCCTTCAGTGATCCTGCCCTATGAGGAGAGAGAGATGAGTCCACCTTAGGCAGGCTCATTTCCTTCCAGGGTGCCAAACGCTACATGGAGTTCCCCTCTGACAAATACTCTTCGAAGGATGGATCTCTAATTAGAATTTCTATCAGTTCAGGCAGCTTTAATCAAACCCCTTCTTCTCTATCTGAAACACTCAAGAGGGTTATGCCTGATGCCTACCCACCACACCCAAAATCCAGGCAAAAGACTCACATGCGAGGGGAGCCCCAGTTTGAGTTTTCAGATAAGGAGATAGAAGGCCACAATCTAAAAACGTCTTATTTCTGGCATCACCCCAAGATGAAGAACCTCTCTTTGAATTCTCATGTTTATCCTAGTTAGCACAGGACAGTTTTAGTACGGAGAAATGAGAGTAAAATAAGCAATCATTTGGCAAACGACAGTAATAAAGTGACCCAGACTATCAACCTAGAATGACATCTTGCAATTAGATGGAAAGAATGAGGAGCTGCCCTTGAAACCTCAAGCCAAGTAAAAACCTAACTTTGGTAAACATCTATTTGTCCCAGCGCTTAAAAGAATGGGCTATAAAGCCAGAGGCAGGGTTCCTGATGCAGCTTATTAGTAGAGAACTTGCCTAGCATATGCCTGGGTCTGATTTCCAGCATGGGAGAAAAGTTAAGAGACAGGCTCTATGGACAAGACAGAGTATGATAACCACAGGACACATGGGTCCATGTACAATCCAGATGTCTCGTAAAGCTGCTTATGAAATGCAAGAGAAAGTACAGCAAAAGGCCAGGCTGCTGTGCTATAACCTGGCCCTGTGCATGCATCTCAGGCACGGCATACTTGGAATTGAACAGGTACATATACCATCTTAGTAATTATAAACAGGAGAATTTAATGATGGTTTTATTCTTGCACAATCAAAAATCCTCACACTTTCAGGAGCTTGGGGATCTAGTACTAGGACCACGTTTACACTCTCCTAGCATTAATGAATGCCAACATACCCAAACTGCTCCAGAAATACAGGTGAAGGGCACTGCTTCCACAGAGGAAGCACTCAAGTGCTTCCAAGAGACAAGAGACAAGTACAAGTCTCTTGTACATCACCCACAAGAGACAAACACACATCAGTGTAAGTCTCATACAGGGGATGTAAAAAAACAGTAATCACTCAGCAAACAAGCAGAGTGTGAGATGGACAATCAGGAGCTGGGGAAGAGGGTCATAAATTACAGCATCAAGCAGCACAAGAAAAGGGTACCCTTCACTTAGATGGTGGCATCTGAGCAAGACCGGGTGGCATGAGAGAGGAAGTGCTGGCAATTTTAGGAAAGTGCAATGACCCTTGGGTAGGAGCTGGCTTGGCATGCCGAGGCAAACCACAGAGGAGTGGGCAGGCAGACTGGTGAGTGCATAGACAGAGCTTGTGTACGCCAGCGGTACCTGCAGGCCCTCGGAAAACTTGGACTATCTGCTTAGGGAGAAGGAGTCTCAACCAGAAGGGCACTGGGGAGCTTCCTTCTGTGACTGCTGTAGCTGCTATGTCAAGAACACCTGTGAAGGAACCAAGGACAAAACAGGGATCTAGCCACACTCTCCTGTAAGGATAGCACAGGGGTATCAGGTTCTGAGAAAGAAAAGGCAATGATTTCTGAACAGACAGAAAAAGTGGTATGAAAAACTATCACATTGAGGGCTAAGGACTGCAGTCTGAGGGCAATGAGGAGAGAAGGAACTTGGTTCTGAACAGGTTGAATTTGAAAAGTCACATTTGTCCCCACAAGAAGGCGAGACACAGGCCAGTGAGTCTTCTGAACATTTAGGATGCAAAAGGCTAGACTTAGAAGTATGAAGGGAGCTCATTAGAGTCT
>PVIR01011468.1:0-47079 GCA_004026965.1 Petromus typicus
GGGCAGGATGTGGGTCCTCCACCTCTTCCCTTTTCCCAACAGTGCTGTCCCACTGCTGGGCCTGCTCCCAACCTTCCGCAGGGCTAGCTCTTGGCCCTGCCCAACCCTAAACTTATGGCCCGCAGCTGGATCTGTCCCCGATCAGCAGTTGGCCCTGTTCCTGACCAGGGTCCTCCACAGCAGTGCTGCCATCTGCCTGCACACCAGCCACACAGCACGTTGTCTGGGATCTGTGACCAGAAAGTCCCGGATGGCACCTCGCATTCCAGAGCACACCCTCCCTGCGCTTCCACCAAGGCCACTGCTCTCTGGCATGTGTGGCCAGGAGGGTAGGTGGCTGCTTCCTGTGACCCATGCTGCCCAGTGCATCTCTGTCCCATCTGCCCCTTCTTATAACAGATTTCAACCAATCATATGGCAGGTGTCAGAGGTCCTGGGTGGGTGGCTGGCTGCCTGTATCATGGAGGGTAGGCACCTCCTTCTACACACCTGCCACATGCCCCTCAGCGCTCTGTGGCAGGCACGGTGCATGTCACCCTCAGACATGGCTCACAAAGAGAAGACGAAGGGAGGAACCCATCATCAAAGTCCACAGGACAGGAAGTGGTGACGGGAAGGAGGCTTGGAACTGAGTTTTCGGAACTACAGGCTTTACTCCAAACGCAGTAGAGAGTGAGGCAGAGAAACAGTTGCTAGGAGGGTGTCGTCTCACCTGACTGCAAAGGACCAGTTTCTTCACTGAGAGGGTCACTGCCAGCCTTGGAGGACAGCACAGCCACAAGCCCTTCCTTAAACTCCTCGAAATTGACCTGCACAGGGTTAAGGAGAGAAGACAGCACTGACTGCCAGCAGTGCCACGCTCACCCCTCCAGCCTCTGGGTTCCCCTTGGATGGAAATACCTGACGGCTGGAATAATTAGTCTGATGGAGTAAATTTCAAGTCAGCATAGTGTTTAGGCTAGTGCAGACCTTGACTATGTCATGATTCACTGTGCTCCTGAGATGGTTTCTCATTAAGAGCACTGGTCTTTAAGCAACCACACTTACTTTAGCTCCAACTGTACATGTTTCTTTTCTCACTAAAGTTTGAGTTTTTCAAATCTTTTTGCTCTGCTTTTTATTCCTGAGTCTTAGTATAATCCTGGGTAAAAATAGCTGATAGTACTCATGCCCCAGCCTCAACACTGTGCTGATTTGAAATTTACTCCATCAGACTAGTTATTCCATTGTCCTTAAATTTAGCCTCAGATTTCATGGCATGGATAAAATGTAGAGTTCTTTGTCAGAATATAATTTTCATGGCTTCTAGTCCATTTCCAGTACAATCATCATTCCCATCTAAAATCTCAAGAAAAGACTTTACTGTACTGCATAGCACTGTACTGTCCTGACACTGATGCTAAGCTCTCACCAGAATTTCCCATCGAGCTCTGCTCACAGCTTATAGGGATTCTCACAGCACCTGCAAACATTCCAAACTTCTCTGCAAATAATTCCCAAAGACTTCTGAATCACATGACTGGGTACCGTTATAGTTCTCCTGTAACAATTTTTTGTATTGGTCAGCTTTTCCTTTGCTGGGACAAAACACTTGACCATACAACTTGAAGGTTTATTTTGGCTCATGTTTTCAGACCATAATCAGCTGGCTCCAAGGCAAAAACAACATGGTCCAAGGCCATGGGGGGCGGGGAGCTGATCAACTCATAGCATCCAGGAAGTAGAGCTAAACTGGAGCCAGAGAGAAAGGGTCACAGACTAGATACGAGTCCCCATGGTCTTGCCCTCATCATTCACCCGGTAGTATCCTTCACTAATCTCCTAGGTGTCTCTTCAGCCAATCAAGTTTACCAACAAGATCCACTCTCAATAATGAACAACAAAATCCTGTGATCTTGTGAACTGAGGCTGATACCCACCCGGGCAATACAGTTATCTCCAAGCAGAGTCTGCAGGAGGGCAGGCAGCTGTTGGTCTAGGTGGAGCTTCCGGCAGAGTTGGGTCAGCTCCTTCCGGTCAAGAAAGCCTGTCCCTGTGCTGTCACAACTGTTGTAGATATCCCTGAGCTGTGAGACATAGCGATTATCTTCTTCATCCATCCCATAGCAGGCTAGCCTTGGCAGGAGAAAGGAAAAATATTAGAATAAATTTCTTGCCACCACACGTTCCTGTACTGCTGAGCAAGCATGAGTGCAGATCTGGTAAAAGAGACGCAACAGCTGGAGCCTCTCCAGACCTGGTGTGCTGGGAGGGCGTGGCGCCCTCTGCAGGACAGGCAGAGCACACTCTCGAGGACACAAGGATGGGCAGTCTTCTGACAACAGTCACAAGAACCAGAATGTTTTTTTTTTTTTTTTAAAGGCCTATTATACAATAACTTGAAAACAGAGATAAAAGGAAGAGATGGAAAAAGAAGCGTTAAAATACAGTATAAAGAGCATTAAAATTGCCCAAATTTCTACCACCTGTAAAGCCCTTTTTAAAATATTTTGGCACATCTATATTCTGATTTTTCTGTATAAATTTACCAATGTGTTTTTTCCCTTACAAATTCAAGTATTTACTTACAAATACAAAAAAAAAGTAAAAACTTTACTAAATTCTAAACACATAAAACTGTTTATCAGAAAAGATGAAAACTCCTATAAAAATATACAGAGATAAATCCAAAAGAAGATTTTGGAATAACCACCAAAAGTGCTCAATGAAAATGAAAAGATACTATTTATAATATATTATTCAGAATAAAAACCTCCGGTCCCAACAAGTAATCATAAGACTTGGGGTCTCCCAAATCGTTGTAGAAGGAACAACTATAAACACTGAGGAAAGTCATAGTGTCATTATATCAAGAAATTTTACTCAGCACTCTGGGAGGCTGAGGCAGGAAGATCACAAGTTCAGTCTAGCCAGGGCAACTTACAGACTTAAAAGTTGAGATTCTGTTTCAAAGTAAAAAATAAAGAGTGGGCTGGGAATTTAGCTCAGTGGTTTTGGCACCTGTCCTGCAAGCACAAGGGCCCGAGTTCGATCCCCGTTAACCACATACAACAAAACCAAGCTGTGGTGACTCATGCTTATCAGCAATCAGTACCACATACCACTGTGCTGGGTGTGGTGACTCATGCCTATAATCCTAGCACTTGGGAGGGAGGCAGAAGCAGGAGGATTGTTATGAGCTTGAAGCTCACCTGGGCTACATAGTGAGCTCAGGGTCAGCCTGAACTACAAAGCAAGACCCTGTCTCAAAAAAAGAGTGCTGCAAATAGAGGTTGGGGTGAAGGTGCTGGGTTCAACCCTAGTACCTCAAAGTAATAAAAGTAATAAATAATAACAGTGGGATAATTCACATACATGAAACAATACAGCAACATCTTTTGTGAGTAGGGCCCAGCACAATACGCTGATTTAACACAGCGGTACTGTTTAGGGGCAGTGGGAAGGTGTGCATTGCCACCACCTCACAAGGCAGGGAGGTGAATTAGGACTCTGAGGAGCTGGGCTGGATCTTCATGGTCACATGTCACTGGACTGCAGATGGGAAACATCTTATCAGACCTCAGAAACACCACTCAGTAAACCGTGGACTCGTGAGTGTTCACACCAAGACTGAACACAGCCGGCCCTAACTCCCAAAGGTGAGGCCATGTGTGAGGGGAGGCGCCCCTTCCTCACCCCTCCCAGTGGCAGTGGATGACTGGGACATGGCGGAAGATGGGTGAGCAGTGAACAGCGCCCTCCATGTGGCTTGGTGGCTGCATAAAGCATCCAGACAGGAAAACACGGGATGCAGCAGACTGCACAGCAAACTCTGAGGCAGCAGCTGTCTAGCCAGGTCTTCCGCACTCAGTGGGACTGACGGAACTGCCCTTGCTCCTCCCTGAACTCTGCAAAGCGGCTGCTGTTCACAGACGCTGGTTTGCAGTGAGTCCTCCTAGGGGCTGAGCCTGTGAGTTCTCAGCTCAGGGCACTTGGCTCCCATTCAGTTTTCTTCCTCTGACAGAAGCAGCCAGAAATGTGGAGCTCGCCACACACTTATCTATGGTATTCCGAGAAAGCATCGCTCAGCACAGCCCCAGAAAAGTAGTTCTTGTGAAAATATGACATGGTTTATTTGTTTTCATTTTTCCCTGAAATGAATTACACTAAGATATGCCTTCCAGGATTCCTTCAGTTTGCAGCTTCCTTTTGGTGAGGAATCCTTGACTCCTGGATGTGAGTGATATGGGTGGTGAGAGGGCCCTGGGTGTCCTCAGCAGGAAGCCAAAGTCCTGGAGGCCAACTGTGGTTTCCAGCTGTGGCACACCTACCAGCAGATGTGGTGCGGCAAACTCCCAGGGTGCAGTGGGGCTGGCAGGAACCTGGGCACAGCAGCAGTGACAGAAAAGTGCTGGGTCAGAGACTGTTGGGGCTCCTGTGGAGCCGAAAATTCCCCCCACTGGCCTTATGGACACAACCTTTCAATGACAGTCACCAAAATGTACATGAAGCAGCCTGGGTCAACACTCCCAAGGGCTCACAGACACAGAAGGGTCTGAGCAGAATCCCTGAAAACCCGCAGTGACAGTGTCAGCCAAAGGGTGGCCACATTCTTGCTGCCAGGCGCAGGGCAGTGCAGAGGCAAAGGATCAGGTACCTGTGCCTCAGGAGACTCCCCCGACCATGCAGGGCAGCTCCAGACCAATGCGATATTACCAGTGCCACTCCGCAGCTGGTGAGACAGTGCCCTGCCCCAGTTCCTGCTGTGAGGCCTGAGGATACTGGCAGGATATCCGCAGGCCACTTGGCTCTGGCTTGTTACATTTTCTTTGACTTGGCTTCACACAATCACCATGGCAACCAGAACACCTTGCTGGCCACTGGGGACCAAAGCACGGCTTCTGGCTCCTCGGAACCACGAGACTCCAGGCCTGCTATTATGGGTGCCTTTTTACTGCCAATCCTGCTCCTTACTGTGAAGTTGCCACCAATAAACTCCCAAGGCCTGTTCCACCCACGGGGGTGGGGATCCTATTTCCAGAAGCCTCTCCGGGCCTGTTTCCTGCCCTCCTGAGAGGAGCAGTCAGCTGAACCCACAGTGCATGAACCTGGCATTCTCTGTGTGGACTTCCTAAGGTGGAGAAGTTCGCCACATCCCTCAGCTCTCTTCTCCAGACCCAAGGATGAAGTAAAGAAACAGTGGGGTCAACCTGGCCCTAGGCAAGAGCTCTGCTCACCTCCCCCCACCCCTGCTGGCACATGGCCCCTGTGGGCCCCCAAATTCACCTTCAGACAGAGATCTTCATCATAAATAACAAACACCACTTACCCGGGCAGTCCAGAGGCATCTTTGGTTTCTTCTTCATTGCAACTGAATTATTTATTTAACCCTCTTCAGGAGTCCACATGTGTTAGATGCGTGTACATCAAACCACCTGAAAACCTGGTCAGCCTGTAGCAGCCAACTTCAGAGTTGGGGACAGTATTCCAGACAGACAGCAACTCCTGGTTTCTCAAAGCTTTATTTTTCTGAATTTGAAACGAGTAGACTCTCAATAGTTTTGATGCCAGAAAGCTTAAGCTAAAATTCAAGCATAAACGCTGCCGCAGAGGTGAAGCAAAACCCTGTTTTCAATCTATCTCCAAAGAAACTGGAGATTGCCACAGAGACAGACGTCCTCGGCTGCCACTTTGCAGGACAGTGCAGCCCTCTGGAGGCTGAGGAGCAAGGTGTTAGCTTGCACTTAATTTATGCACAGTGCTGAGGGAATTTAATCTGCCCCTAAGAATCCACCAGAGACCAGATTAACCCTGCAACAGGAAGTAGGTCCAGACCATGCCCTCAGCTCACTCTGCAGAGAGGGGCCGCCTTCAAGATAAGATAAGTGCATTCCTTAGTGGGAGAGTCACACCCCACTAAAATTCTGAAGCAGCTTTTAGGTTCCAGTTGAGCAGCTGGCGACACCACTCCAAGTCTCACGCTCCGCAGTCTACCTTCACACTTCAGCAGTTCAGAGCCACCAGAATTCATTTCGACATTGTTTCCACAGCTTTTTCCTGTTTTCCAAAATGTATACTACTTGCTTACACAGACTCTGAATATCTCAGTGATAAACTTCAAAACCTATCTTCTTTCTTTTCTTATCTTTTGTTCTTTTTTTCTTTCTCTTTTCTTTCTTTCTTTCTTTCTTTTTCTTTTTTTTTTTTTTTTTTTGTGTGTGTGTGGTGCTGGCCATGAAACCCAGGATCTCACATATGCGAGGCCAGCACTTGCCATGCACTGCCTCCTGGGCCTGAAAGCTGCCTTTTGGGTCAATAAAGTTGAAGGGGCTCTTTTTTATTATTCCAGTTCCAACATAAGCTGATACCTCATTTAGTTTCTACTTATAATATTTTTATTCCTGCAAAGTATTTTTTAGACCAAAAACTGTAAAGATATCAAGTTTTAAAACTGTTTAGGAAAACTTATCTTTTTGAGGTCTTCTAAAGAAGACATCTTGGTCCCCACTGATGGTGGACTCTGGTGTCAAGAACTGCATTTTAATGTGAGCTTTAAGCTCTGTGTTGTGGGACAACTTACTTCATCTCAATGGGCCTCAGTCTCCTGATTTGAACAGTATCTCTGGGACACTATGAGAATTGGTCCTGTCTTGTAAGTGCAAGGACCCGGGTTTGATCCCCTGGGAACCTCATACCATACTGGGCATGGAGATTCATGCCCAGCAACAATTAGTACCACATTCCACAGTGCCGGGCGTGGTGGCTCACACCTGTAATCCCAGCACTCGGGAGGCAGAGGCAGGAGAATTGCTGTGATGTGAGTTTGAGGCTGAGCTCAGGGCCAGCCTGAACTACAAAGCGAGACCCTGTCTCCAAAAAACCTAAAAAAAAAAAAAAAAAACAATGTAGAAAAAAGACAGAATTGGAAAACCATAGTTTTTGCAACCACGTAATCAAGAACAGAAGTGACATTATGCAGGGAAGCCTACAGGTCAACCCTCCATCAAAGCAATCATGCAGAAATTAGAATCAATTATTTCCAAATTCTGGAGCCAGATCAGACATGTAACACGTGACAGGAGGGGAGGCAGATGATCCTTGTAAGGTGTATGTATGTGCCACTGCCACCTTCCACCCTACAGCCACACTAGTGTTGTCACAATGTGGACCTGTCCCTGTAGAGTCTCGCACTACCAGCGTGAGTAGTGGGGACCTTGGCCTCCATGACATGGAGGGCTTCTGAGGGACTGCAGCAAACACCTGCTTTGCTTTTGCCTTCTATCAGCTTCCCTCAGAAGCATGTACCAGAAAACACTAGCACAGGGACATCTTTTGGGAAGGAAGACCTTTACCAGATCATGGCTGACTTGGAAGGACAGAAATTTTAGTCACACATACAACAAAGATTACACGATTTGCAAAAGTACCACTGCAGCCCTAAGTCAATAAAAACTCTAATGCTGAGGAGTGGCTTAATCTGAATTCTAGAGTTACCACAGAATGATACTCAGAATGTTCAGTTAATAAGAAACTACGTGGAATAAAAAGAAGATGCACATGGCTCATTCCCTGGGGGGAAATGGATAGAAATCTAATTTGAACCTGAGGAAGGCCAGAGACTGGAATGAATTATTTTTGAGAGACGTTAAATCAACTGTCACAATATGTTCAATGATCCGAAGAAAACTCTGGACAAAAACCGAAGACAACTAGGAAAATAACATATGAAAAAAATGAGAAAGAACAACAAAAAAGCAAATATACTAGAACTAAAAAGCACAGTAACTGAAGTCACAGATTTACTAAAAAGATCCAGCAGCATTTTCGAGCAAGCAGAAGGAATAGTGAATGTGAAAATAAAACAATTAAGTTTTTTAAAAAAACATAAAAAAGAAGAAAAATGAGTAGGCTAACCGTCTGAAGGTCAAGGAGAAAATGACATAGAAAAATTTTCTTTATGAAAAAATGACCCAAAATTTCCCATTTCAATGGAAAACATTCACTCACAGGTCTAAGAAAATAAAATCTTGGGACCAGGGATTTAGCTCAGTGGTTCCGGGGCCTGTCTTACAAGCGCAAGGATCCGGGTTCGATTCCTGGTTAACCACATACAATACTGGGTGTGGAGACTCACGCCCAGCAGCAATCAGTACCACATACCACAGTGCCAGGCGTAGTGGCTGGTGCCTGTAATCCCAGCACTCGGGAGGCAGAGGCAGGAGGATTGCTGTGATGTGAGTTTGAGGCTGAGCCTCAGGGCCAGCCTGAACCACAAAAGTGAGACCCTGTCTCAAAAAATAAATAAATAAAAAAAATAAAATAAAATCTCAGAGATCCCTATTCTGAGGTACTTTACAAACATACTATTGAAACTCAAAGATGACATTATGACTTTTATCTAGATGTTCCCCCAAAGCCTTATACACCAGAGGCTGGGCTTTCGAAAGGTGACTGAATCATGAGGGTGCTATAGCTAAAAGTGCTGTTAAAATGTGGGGTCTGGTGGGAAGAGGTCATCATAGGGGTGTATATTCTGCCCCAGCTCCTCCTCTCACCTTCTGCTTCCTGGCTACCATGAGGTGAGCTTTCCTCTACCTAGACATTTGCAAAAATAGCATTACAGCTCTAAGTCACCCCTTGCGTGGTGGAACTTCAAATACATAAGCCAACATGAACTTCTGCTCCTTTTTAAGTTTTAGGTGTCTGATATTTTGTCCCAGTAACAAGGAAAGGAAGAAGTCTGAAAGAAGCCAGTAGTAGTTTGTCTCTGAATCAAACCTGAAGGCAGATGCCAGAGCATCCGTTCCAAAGCACGCTGGCACCAGGCAGCAGGACACTTGCTCCCCAGGCTCCTCGGTGAACACCAAAGGGGTCTCCAGGACAGGAATCAGGCTCAACAGGTCCTCAGCCAGGTCTAGAAATGCCCCATCGAGAGGCAAAGAGACTCTGGAAGGATCCAGCTCCAGGGTAAGTCAAGGAAAGACAGAGGGCCCTGGCGGTGTGAGCAGATGGAGAAAAACGTCCATCACACACTGCCCCAAAGATCATAAGGATGGAGACAGTTTAGGAGAGCAGATGCCACCTGGGGAAGAGACAGGGGAGGCAGCAGTGGGATGCCTGGGGAGGGGACTCTTCTTGTACTGCGAGTGCACTGGATGGAATATGGCATAATGTTTCAGACCAACTCTATTCTGCAGGAGAGCAGTCACGAGGTCCACGTGCTGTCTGAAGATGTGGATCCCTGCCTTTCTGAGGTTCACGGGACCAGCACTCAAAGCTTCAAGTACGGTCCTGCCCTGTTCTCCCCTCCCCGTGCAGGGCTCCAGTCACAGATGTCAGATTCCCTGGTCTCCTTTGTGTCCCACCTTCCTGTCTCTCTGGGTCCCTCTGGTGTGTCCAGGGACAGTCCAACAGTCGTCCCTCCCTCCTGCTGGTAACACTGTGGCTTTGACTGAGTGTTTTTGCTGCTCTTCTCCAGAATGAACCCTCTGACAAGCTACTCCATCTATTTAACAGCTTGTAGTTCTCTGTAGGGATTTTCAGCCTTGTCTCTCATCTCCCTCAGCATAGTCTTCCACACTCTCCTGACTATGCCTGGTGGCTGTGTCCTCAGAGGCCTGGAACACTGTCGTGTTTCACTCATACTCTCACAGCTCAACATGTGTAACACTAGGAAAATATGGGCCCCGGAAAGACTCCTCTACAGAAAAGGCCATCCACCAGCTCCATCATCTTGAGCTGTTATCCAAGAGGGATAAAAATTAGGTTTGGTCCTGTGAGCTTGCCTGAAGTTGGGTTCACTCAGGTGCCTCAGTTCTCCTCACAGTGCTGCCCTTGGCTGTGGGCAGTGGAGCAGGACCTGCCTCTGTGGGCCTGGACTCTGTCTGCTGAGCTGCGTGGCTGTCACAGGGCACTTGGCCTCTCAGGCAGCACTGACTCGCTGAGCCCAGGACTATGCACCACCCTTGCCAGGCTCAGAGCTCTGCTGCTGCGACACCAGCCAGGTGTGACTATGAGTCTCTGAGCCCTGGGACTCCTCGATGTCTTCAAGGAGATGCTGAAATCACTTGTCCAGCGTTTTCTACCTAAACAGGTGTAAACAACCTCATCTTATGAGACGCTATTGTATTTTTCAACCTTATAAGCTAGCTGTTTTAGTTAAGACCTGTTTGCCTTTATATATGTATTTACCCCTATTCTTTTGGCCTTTTCTCATCCTTGCATTTCTGACTTTCTGTTTTGTTTATCTTTTATTTTCATTCATCTTAAAGATATTTTACAAAAGTAAATTTACTTTACACCAAGGCCAGTCGTCCCAGTGCTCTGGGTAGGAGCGCAGCAGGGGGGCCAGGGCTTCCCCTCTGTCTCCGAACCTCTGTTTGCTTCATGCACATGAATGAGGTGCTCTGAGTTGGACCCCTAAGGCTTCACGTGAGCTGAAGACTTCTGCTGAAAAGGAAAGATATTTCAAAACATGCTGACTAGAGTATAATGAATGTACTCACAGAATCAGCAGGAATTAAAAGCACTAATTTAATAATCATTTATCTGATCTCCTTAGAACTAATAAAGATTTTTAAAGGTGTTCTTAAAGAAACTGACCAAATGGAATTAGTACTGCTGCCTTTTTCCTCTTGACAAACTCCTATGAGCAGGGATATTCATTCAGAATCACTGTTTTCCTCACAGATTCTTTCTTACTGTCTGGGAGTCTCCAAGGAGATACTGAAAAGAGGTCCTGGTTCATCTCAGAAGGTGTTTCGGGAACTGCAGAGCCAGCAGCAGAGGGAGTAGTGTCCGGGAACAGGTGTTTTTTCAGGGCTACAAACACAAAGCGGTGAAAGTGGGACAGCTCGTGCCCTATTTTACACTCACGATAAAGGAATGAACTCTCAACCCGGAGACAGAACTGTCTGCTCCCCAACACCAGGTCACAGAGGCAAGACACAGATTTGCACTTTCTGCTTTACCCAGTAAGGTTGTTTTGCTTTGAAGACTCTGTAATATTCTCCAGGGCTTTACATGTTCTGCAATATTTTTGCTTTTTAGCAATTACCTGCAGGCTTCTTTCTGTCCCAAGAGGCCTGCATAGCCTTGCTCGACCTATCTCATCACTGTGTGCTGACGATTGTGGACCTCAGGGACCTGCACCCAGGAGCCTTGTCTGGGTGGATGGAGCCCACGGAAGCTCCACCCCCAGCCTGGGGACTAACATGGCTGACTGCGGGGCTCTGCTCATCCTCAAAAGAGAGGCACAAATCCCAGAAAGGTATGGAGACACTAAGTCAGAGAAGAGGCATACTTCTCATACTGCACCTGACCAGTACGTGTGACCTCCTGTCACATCATCCCCAGGTAACAAGAAATGCTATGCTTGGCTGGGGGAGCAGAGAGAACAGTATTAGGCTAACCCTTGGGGTTTGTTAGAAGGGAGCTGAATGTGATCCTAGTATTCTAGGAGGCTGAGGCAGGAGGACCATTAATTTAAACCCAGCCTGGGCAATTTAGTAACTTAGTGGGACCCCATCTCAAAATATAAAATCTTTAAAAAGGGCTAGGGAGGTAATTCAGTGCCTAATTCCTAGGGGTTCAAGCCCCAGTGCTGAAATAAAAGAAAGACGAACATGATGTGTGCACATACGCCACGGGGACTTGTCTTAAAAAACAAAAGGCAGGTGTGCAGGCATTCACCTGCAGTCCCTGCAAGCTGGCAGGTGGGCCAGAGCTGTTTAAGCCCAAGGAGTTTAAAGACAGTCTGAGCAACACACAAGACCTTATCTCAGAAATAGGGGAGGCGTGGGGCCGGGGATATAGCTCAGTGGTTCCGGCTCCTGTCTTGCAAGCGCAAGGACCTGGGTTCAATCCCCGGTAACCACATAACAATACTGGGTGTGGAGACTCACCCCAGCGGCAACCAGTACCACATACCAGTGCCGGGCGTGGTGGCTCACGCCTGTAATCCCAGCACTCGGGAGGCAGAGGCCGGAGGATTGCTGTGACGTGAGTTTGAGGCTGAGCTCAGGGCCAGCCTGAACCACAAAGTGAGACCCTGTCTCAAAAAACCTTAAAAAAAATTAAAAAAAAAAAAAAAGAAATAGGGGAGGTGTGTGAAGAAAAGCAGGATATAAAACATTCAAAATATGCTCAAAATATTCACCGAGCACACACTACACACCTCCCACCATCCAGGTCCTTGGACGTCGCAGCAAACACAGACAAAATTATTCCTGGGGGGCTCACATGTTAGTAAGAAAAAACATAAGAAATGCATAAGTCATGTTTTAGACCGTGCTAAGAGTGTGGAGAAAAGTAAAACAGGGACAGGAAACAGAGTGTCCAGGAAGCTGTGCTCGGAAGTGGCCTCCACACAGGTCTGTACCTGCAGAGGTCTCCTCAAAAGACACCTCCTGCGCAGGTCAGGCTAAGCGAGGCACCTACAGCCAGCCATGTGGCCTCGTGCCCAGGGACTTCCTGAACCAGCATCTATGGGTTGGTGGTCCACAAGGGTGACGAAATACCCGAGATAAACAATTCAAAGGAGGAAAAGGTCATTCTGGCCCAGGTTTCCTGAGTTACTTATTCTCACTGCTTTGGGGTCTGTGGGGTGACAAGATCTGATGTGGGGAATACATGCAGACCCCAGGGACCTCACCTCCTGCTCCCAGCATCTTGTAAGAGTGCACAGGCGAGGATCAAGCCTCCTGCCCAGGGAGTTCTGGAGGATACTCATCCAAATCTAGTACTTCCCAACCAGCTCTTCAAAGCCTCTAATTTCCTTTGTGATGAAAAAATATATATATTTAATTCCACATCATACAAGACGACTCTCTTATGGCTTTGGAAGAGCCAGTGCAATGTCCAGGTCACCAGGGGTCAGGATGCATATGGCTGAGAGCAGGACTCTGCCTGATCTCAGAAGGGTACAAATTCCAGGAAGACAGGCGGCCAAGTCAGGAGGAGCACCGTGGAGTAGCAGGACACGCATACTTCTCAGACTGCCTCGGTCTAGGCCCAGCTACATTCAACTGGTGCCAGGAGGGAAAACGCTGGAGAACAAATAGTGCGGGCAACTGCATAAGGTTCATACTCAATGATTTCACAGTGACTGGACACCCTGAGAGTCACTATTTGTGGTAGTGCTGTGCTAAATCTCTCCTGTCCCTAGACTATCCAAATCAGGGGGCAGAGACAAAGCTGGGGTGAGTCCTCAAGCCTAGGCCTCCACATCCTCTGGGGGTGGAGTTCTCTATGACAGCAGATTTCCTCTTGGATTTGTAATCACGAAGCTGGGTGGCCAGTTTGGCCTCTACCCGGAAAGCCTATGTTTAAAGGTGATGCTGCAGATTTCCCGGACACTGTACAAGAAGAATCATCAATATGTGTTTACTGGTGACATTTACAGGTTCTCAACTGGCTGGTGAATGTTAAAAAGGGACTCTTCCTGGCAAAATTAAAAGTTCTAAGGAATATGGATATACTTTATGGCCACCTGGCACCCTTAGAGGATAAGAATCTAAGAGGCCAGCAGTCTGACCTCTAAATGACATATGTCCAGCCACTGGGTAGAGAAATTCTGGCTGCTTGTTAACTGCCTTTAAAATAACCCAGCCTCAGGAATGTTGGGACAAGTTTCACAAACAAAGCTTCCTGGCAGAGCGGCGGTGAGGCCATGGGAAAGTCAGCAATCTAGGCTCCTTGGGGCCACAGAGGAGGCTACACATGTTGCTCTCTGACTGCTATTCAGTCCTGCTTAATTGATGCCGGTGTAATTGGCAGAAGTTATCCTCAGACTCTCTTTTGCTATAAACAGAAAGCAAGGTTAACACAAGGAAAGGAACCTTCATTCATTTTTCACTTTCTACGTGGTTAACATTGTCACACAGAAGAACTCTTTTGCTGTTTTGATAAAAAATACCACCCCCCAGCCTTGTTTTCATGGGTGAGGATTCTGGAAGATGACTGGATCATGGTGACTTTGTTTACATCAAGGGGCAGGTTTATTGAAGAGTTCTTAGCTGATGCTCTGATCTGAAGGGGCAGTCACTAGGGGTGTAGCCTAGAAGGATCTATCTCACTTCCTGGCTCCTGCATCCTCTCTCTGCTTCCTGGTCACAATGCCATGAGCAGCTTTCCTCTGCTGGGCCCTTTCAGCTGACTATGGACTAATCCCACTGGAAACTTGAGCCCAATCAAACCTCTCCTCCTGTAAGTTTCACTAGTCATGTATTATGGCTCAAGGGAACTCTTACTGAATAGATCCCAAACTCTGTCAATGTTCCAAGAGAGTTAGGCCAGCAGGTTGCCATGAGACCTGGAACTCAGGTGGCTTCAACACATCTGTGGCAATATGTGGCAATCATGGAATACATCCTGGGCAAAGTCCTGGAGCCCAGCTTCCCTTAGCAATCTGTGAGCTGCTAACCTTCCTGTTCCAAATCAGGACCCTTACAGTCCATGAGCTGCTAACCTCCTTGCTCCCTGTGCTTATCATTTCGTGAGATCATAAGAGGTAGATGGAAGCTCTCTCTCCAGCCCAATCCCTTTCTCGGTCTTACGGCATTGTCCTTGTGGAGCTCGATTTTCTTTCCAAGGTGTTTACTGTCTGCACACATTGCTCTCTAGGACCCTATCAAGGATCTCAGGGTCCTACAAGAGACAAGGAAGGGTGTAGTTATTCAAGGATTCTGAAGAGTAAACAACACAGATCACCAACTGGCCCACTCTAAAGACAATGGTAAAGAAAGTTCTTCAGCTGGGAAGGAAACAATGCCAGGAGAAATTTAGAATTTTAAGAATAAATGGACATCATTAGAAAGAGCAAATAAGCATAATAGACCAGATAAGAATAACAGACTATTTTTCCTTTCTTAAGTTCTTGAAAACATATATAGTAACTGAATAAAAAACTTGTAGCACTGACTGAAAGTTTTCACGGTACACAGATGTAGCACACTAAGCACAGCCTAATGAGGCGAAGAACCTGCACGGCAGTGAGGTGGAGAAAGGTTAAATGTCAATACTATAGTCTCCACAACACCACGAAAATAACCATGCAGAGACATTCAATACAATACCACGCAAAGATCTCAGTAGACCGATCAAACAGTCAAGCAATTCCACAAAGGGATAGGGAGAAATAAAAATGTCAGGGACAAAGAGAAGAAAAATAACAAAATAACATACCTAAATGAACAAAACATATCAGAACTGAACCAAACCTGTGAAGAAATGAACTTAGTAAATGTCTAAAGAATATTTACCCCGCAACATTAGAATACACATTCTTCTCAGCTGTACATGGAACATTCTCCAAACTAGCCATATACTGCTCATAGAACAAGTAAATGGAAAGGAATTAAGTAAATGGAAAGCAAATGAAATATTCCCATGCATATCATCAGACCATAATGCAATACAACTGGAAACCAGTGGTGAAAGAAAGCATAAAAACTACATAAGCACATGGAAATTAACACCCTCCTAAACTACCAATGAGTCACAGATGAAATTAAACAAGAAATTAAAGGGCTGGGGATTCAGCTCAGTGGTTCTGGCGCCTGGCTTCCAAGTGCAAGGTCCACAGTGATCCCCAGTAAAACATACAACAATGTCGGGTGTGGTGACTCATGCCCACCAGCAATCAGTACCACACACCACAGTGCTGGGCGTGGTGGCTCACGCCTGTAATCCCAGCACTTGGGAGGCAGAGGCAGGAGGATGGCTGTGAGTTTGAGGCTCATCTGGGCTACATAGTGAGTTCAAGGCCATTCTGAACTACAAAGCAAGACTCTCTCAAAAAAAAAAAAAAAGAAAGAAAGAAATTAAATAATTACTATAAGTAAACAATGCCTACTTTAAGAACCTGTATTCTAAACACAGAAGAAATGGATAATTCCTAGATACATATGAATTATCAAAGCTGAATGAAGATGTAAAAATGCTACATAACCCAAAATAACTCATTGAAATTGAAGATGCAACTAAAAACTTACCAACAAAGAAAAGCCCAGGCCCTGATGGATTCACTGCTGAATTTTACAAGAAATTTAGAGAAGATCTAACATCACTACTTCTCAAACTATTTATGAAATTTAAAGGGAAGCAATACTCCCACAGACATTCTTGGTAGCAAGTATTACTGTGATACCAAAGCCAGAGAAGGACTCAAACAAAAAAGAGAACTGCAGGCCAATCTCCCTAATGAACACAGACACAAAAATTCTCAATAAAATACTAGCAAACAGATTGCAGTAAATCATCAAAGTGGTAATATGCCACAACCAATTAGGATTCATCCCAGGGATGTAGGCTGGCTCAATACATGGAAATCAATAAGTATAACACACCATATTAACAGAGCCAAGGACAAAAATCACATAATTATCTCAATAGATGCAGAAAAAGCACTTGACAAAGTCCAATGCCCATCTATGATAAGAATGCTACAGAAAATGGGAATAGATGGTCTTCATCTGAATTTGATAAAAGCCATTTATGACAAATCAGTAGCCAACATCATACTAAATTATCAAAACCTAAAAGTTTTCAGTATAAAACCAAAAACAAGACAAAAACATCCCGTCACCATTTCTGTTCAAGATAGCTCTGGAAACATTAGCCAAAGAAAATAGACAAGAGAAAGAAATAAAAGGAATAAGGGCAGGAAAGGAAAAAGTTAAATTATCATTCTTTTCTTTCTTTTTTCTTTTTGAGACAGGGTCTCGCTTTTGTAGTTCTAGCTGGCCCTGAGCTCATCCTTGAACTCAAAGCAATCCTCCTGCCTCTGCCTCCCAAGTGCTGGGATTAGAGGCATAACACACCATACCCAGCAATTATTATTATTTTCAGATGACACAATACTCTGCATAGAAGACTCCCCAAAACTATACCAGAAGACATCTTGATTTAATAACTAAATTTAGTACTGTTGCTAAACACAAAGTCAACACTCAAAAATCTAAGACTCACTGAGAGCCAAAGAGGTACCTCACCTACCTTGGAAGCACAAGGGCCTAAGTTCAATCCCTGGTACTGCAAAAAGCAAAACAAACAAACAAAAACAAAAACAAACAAACCAAATAAACAACTCATTGAGAGAGATATTAGGGAAACCACAACTTTCACAAATAGCATCGAGAAACTGAAATACTTAGGAATCAATCTAATGAAAGAAGTAAAAGATCTTTACATTGGAAACAATAGAACTCTGAAAAAGGAGATCAAATAAGATATCTGAACAGGGATATCCCTTGCTCATGAGTAGGAAGAACCAATACTGTAAAAATGGACAGACAATAGTCCCAAAACTGTTACACAGATTTAATGCCATACCAATCAAAACACCAATAGCATTGCCCACAGAACTCGAAAAAACAATCCTAAAATTCATCTGGAACCAGAAGAGGCCCAGATTAGCAAAAACTGTTATGGGTAACAAAGGCAAAGCAGGGAGCACCACAATCCTCAACTTCAAGCTATTCTCCAGAGCTACTGTGATTAAACAAAACATGGTACCAGCAAAAAAAATAGACCTAAGGATCACTGTAACATCATAAGATGCAGAAACAATTCCAGACACACTCAGCACTTTGTCAAAGACAAAGTGGCCAAATACCTTCACTGGAAGAATGATAGCTTTATGAATAAACTACACTGAAAAAACTGCCTTTCCACACTTCAAAGACTAAATTAAAACCATGTTTCTCACTATACATTAAGTTAAAATGAAAATTAATCAAAGACCTAAACATTAAAACAGAAACAGTAAATGTGCTTGAAGAGAGAACAGGTACAACTCTTAAAGACATAGGCATAGGCACAAGTTATAGAACGAAGCAGATGTGCAATTGACGTGCAACCGTACAGGCCCGTAGTAGGGCTGCAGAAGCAGTCTGAAGGTCACAGTGAGTTCTGGCTGAAGGTCTTTCCCTTTTATTTATTTATTTATTTTTTTTGAGACAGGGTCTTGCTTTGTGGTTCAGGCTGGCCCTGAGCTCAGCCTCAAACTCACATCACAGCAATCCGCCTGCCTCTGCCTCCCGAGTGCTGGGATTACAGGCGTGAGCCACCACGCCCGGCACTGTGGTATGTGGTACTGGATGCTGCTAGGCGTGAGTCTCCACGCCCAGTATTGTGTGTGGTTACTGAGGATCGAACCCAGGACCTTGTGCTTGCAAGACAGGTGCCGGAACCACTGAGCTAAATCCCCGGCCCTGAAGGTCTTTGTCTTTAAGTGATCTCAGTTCCTAATTATCTGAAGTCTGCACATTTTCCCACTCGAAGTTGTTTCTTTTATGGGGAAATTGTTGATGTTCATTTTTGTTTTGGTCCAGTGACTATGGAGGTTGAGGGAGAAAAATAAAAAGGGCCCAAGAGATTTCTTCTAGACACTCCCCTCTGGGCCGCAAGGGCCAGAGTCTACTGTCCCTGGATGGTCGGTTCCCCTGGAGAGAAGCCCCTACTTCTGAGCCCTCACAGGGCACTTGCACTTGCTGAATTTTGAAAAGACCAAGGTGTATTTG
This sequence comes from Petromus typicus, assembly GCA_004026965.1. Lineage (NCBI taxonomy): Eukaryota > Metazoa > Chordata > Mammalia > Rodentia > Petromuridae > Petromus > Petromus typicus. The sequence continues at coordinate 18,501 of PVIR01011468.1, forward strand.
TTGAGCACTCATCATGTCCTGGGCACTTTCCTCGGCACTGAGGACTTCAGCCTTGTGAAGCAGGACTGGACCCAGCATCTGGCACTAGAGACAGGAGAGTGACTAAAGCACACTGTTACTATCCCCAGTTTCCAGGTGAAGAGAAGGAGGCGCAGAGAAGCTAAGCAACTCGCCTAATGACACCAAAGTAGCTGCTAAGTGAACCCGTACCGAGGTCTGGCTCTATCTGGTTTGAACACCAAACTTTATGCATTGCTTCATGCCTACAAATAACACACAGACAAATAATCTGAATACTTTAGAAATTTTTCCAGGAAGTGGAGAATTTCATTTCTAGAACATATTGGTAAATTATCTCTTCCCCTTCTCAATCAAACTGGGAAGTCTTAATGTCATGCAAATATCTATATAAAGAACAGTCTCCAAAATTAAAAAGCAAGGCTTCAAAGGCAACGAGAAAAAATGAGAATTAAGTTGTCTCATATACTGGTACAAATTCTCAGTGTTAAGAGTGATCATGATGTGTACATAATGTACCAGTGAAGAATTCAGTTAAAAAAAAAAAAAAAAGCAAGGCTTCAACCAAACATTCCACATTCCAGTCCATTTTATTCATCTGTTAGAAAACAGAGAGACATTCTCTTCACCAGAACCTGGTGCAATCTTTCTTGTATCATGTTGGGCGTAAAGAAAAAGAGTAAGAATAAAATCAGTGTCAGAAAACCCTAACACCAGTTCAACCTCATTCTCATAATTTTTCCACCTTTCCCAGCTGAAATTCCAGTCATGCAATGAGGACGTGTGGCACAACATGCAATGTTGCTCCTCGTTGCTCTTTACACATACCCAGCAGTCCACACTCTGGGAAGATGAATATTCTGGTTTCCACTTCTGAAGAACAAGCCTGCTGTTAAGGTCAGGTCAACAACAACATCTCAAAAGCTCGAACGGGGTTTGGACTTGCCAAGAACCAGTCATCCTAAATGCAGATAAGCACAGCAGTGCGAGAAAGCAGGAAATGGAGAATCACTACATTCTGTTGTTGCAACTACTTCAGTCCACGCCAAACAAAATAAATGAAAACGCGGTATTACAAATTTGAGCAGATATGAAGGTTAGGTGTGAAGTCCATTTAAGTGTCCAGGGAGCTGGGACCAGCACAGGAAGCAGACCAAGGAGAGCTCGCTGAAGTCAAGAAGCTCAGAAGCCCAGCCTTGTACCTGCCTTTTCTGACAGCATGCTCAGAGCTAGACAACTACAGTGCACCTGTTATTCAGTGATTCTAGTGTGAAAGACCTTTTAAAAAGCCTTCCTGGGCCGAGGATTTAGCTCATTGGTTCTGGCGCCTGTCTTGGAAGCACAAGGGCCCAGGTTCGATCCCCAGTAACCACATAACAATACTGGGCGTGGAGACTCACCCCAGCAGCATCCAGTACCACATACCACAGTGCCAGGCGTGGTGGCTCATGCCTGTAATCCCAGCACTTGGGAGGCAGAGGCAGGAGCATTGCTGTGATGTGAGTTGGAGGCAGAGCTCAGGGCCAGCCTGAACCACAAAAGCGAGACCCTGTCTCAAAAAACCTTAAAAAAAAAAAGCCTTCCTGTGTTAAGCCACAGAATTTCAGAGCTATATGGCCTCTCTTAAGTTGCCTTATTCATTATCTTAACTGTCTTGGGGAAACTATTCTTATGACAAGTGGAGAAAATGAAGTGAGACATCTTAATCTAGAGTTATTTTACAAGATGAATAAAAATAAAACCAGTACAGACATCAGTACACAAGGATGTCTCAGTCAGTGATGAGCCACATTTGAAATGGTGACTCCATGGCAGCTAGTGACAACATGGCAGCTTAGCTTATATACACATTCTCTGTGATGCTTGTAAAGCCTGACGGCCACCCAGCAGCACACTTCCCAGAAAGCAGCCTGCTGTGTGACTAGTACATTAGGGTGGGGCCTGGGTAAAGGCTTCAGGCAGAACCCTAACCCATGCATACGTATCTTTAAGCCCAGTCTCTGGTGTCTGTTCCAGGACAGGACCCGTACTCCCGGCTCTCCGGACATTCCGGGACTGTCAAGAATGGTAAAGATCAGGTTTCCAGTCCCCAAGAAGCAACAGAGGAGGAAGGAAGGGTAGAGGAGGTGTAGAGATGAAGGTGGAGATGCAATTTGGAATGTCTGCAATGCTGTGACCACAGACAGCTAATATCTAACTTGGCATTTAAACAGGGGTATGTGTGAGAGACTGATAATCTTTTCAGATGAAGCTACTAGCATTCTTCTTTTTTCTTTCCTTTATCGTCAGTGGAGCCAAAGAAAAACACCAGATTTCATCAAATCCATGATCTCATTGTGTGTTGATCAGCTTTCCATAACTGTTTAAATACCTGAAAACAACCTGAAGAAAGAAGTGTTCAATTTGGCTACTGGTCTCTGGGGTTTTGGATCATGACACACTGGCTCCGCTGCATTTTAGGCCAGGTGGCAGGACACGGCAAAGGAAAGTGCTCACCTCATGGCAGCCAGGAAACAAACAAAGGAAAAGAGCCAGGGACCAGTTATAACACATAAGGTCACATCCCATGGCTCTCTTCCTTCCTCTAGGCTCTGCCTCCTAAGTTTCCATTACTTCCCAACAACACCATCAATTTAGGTATGATCTCATAATGGATTAATTTACTGATGAAGTCAGAGCCCCCATGATTCATCACCTTCCCAAAGCCCCATTTTTGAACACATATAATATGTAGGGAACTTTTTAGACATAAGCTGTAACACATTTAAGAGAAATGACAGAAAATCAGCTGTCCTCACAGTAAGCAATTTACAAGTATCAACTCAAGAATTAAACTAAAAATAAAAAAATAAAAAATGAGAAGACATAATCAAGATGCAACCACAGACTTCCAGCTCACCACAGGCAAAACCCAGGAGCAATGGGGTAGAACAATCTGAAAAGCCATGCATATGGACTCTCAGAAGTGGTAGGAGTAGGGCCAGGGAGTTAGCTCAGTGGTTCTGGGGCCTGTCTTGCAAGTGCAGGGACCCGGGTTCGATCCCCAGTAACCACATACAATACTGGGCATGGAGACACGCCCAGCAGCAACCAGTACCACAGGGCCGGGCATGGTGGCTCACGCCTATAATCCCAGCACTCCGGAGGCAGAGGCAGGAGGATTGCTGTGAGGTGAGTTTGAGGGTGAGCTCAGGGCCAGCCTGAACCAAAAAAGCGAGACCCTGTCTCAAAAAAAAAAAAAAAAAAAAGTGGTAAGAGCAGAAATAACAAAGTAGATGAACCAGGCTCTAGAAAAATTTAAATCAGAAGCAATTTCTAAGGTAAATACAGATTGTGACCATAACGAAAGACACTGTTAGCAACTCCAGAGCAGATACAGATAAAAAAAAAAATAGAAAAGCTTAATGATAAAAACCATGAAAACTCAATATAAGAAAGAAATGAGACCCATTAAATAGATTGAAACAGATGTCCAGAAGATTAAAATCCTATGGAAACTTTATACAGCAGAATGAGCTAATGTGAGGATAGAACATCACACATAAAAGATAGGATTGTAGTTAGTCATTGTGAAAAGAAAGACTTCTTAAAAATAGCAAGCAATCATCAGAAATCAATCCAGCAGCTGTTCAATGATGCAAAGACAAATAACATCAGATTGATTGGAGTCAATGAAAAAGGACATCACTCAAATGACATTAAAAAAAAAAAGTGCTGGGGATTTAGCTCAGTGGTTCCCATCCCTGTCTGGGAAGCACAAGGACCTGGGTTCGATCCCTGGTTAACCACATACAGTACTGGGTGTGGAGATTCACACCAGCAGCAACCAGTACCACATACCACAGTGCTGGGCGTGGTGGCTCATGCCTGTAATCCCAGCACTCGGGAGGCAGAGGCAGGAGGACTGCTATGATGTGAGCTGGAGGCAGAGCTCAGGACCAGCCTGAGCCACAAAGTGAGACTGTGTCTAAAAAAACAAAAAAAACAAAACCTGTTCAAAGAAATAACAGCGTAAAACTTTCCAAGCAGGGAAAAAAGAATTGGATATACAGATAAGTGAGGCATATAGAACTCCAATTCACCATTATCAAAAGAAAACCAATTTTTTTAAGAAAACCTGCACCCAGGCATATAATAATCAAGACTCTAGAAATTCAACAGAAGAACAAAATATTAAAAGCTGTTAGAGAAAAGAAATAAATCACTTAAAAATGAAAGCCCGTCAGAATCACAGCACACTTCTCAACACAATCCTCATGTCAAGGAGAATTTGGGATGAAGTACTTCAAGCCATAAAACAAGACAATCACCAATTAAGGTTAATGTAACCTGAAAAACTATCTTTCAGAATTGATGGAGAAAAATGGAAAAGACAAATTAAAAAACAATAAACACCAGAGTCTTATTTTATGTGCACAACTTGTAATAATGAAAATTCAACAGGAATTTAAAATATTCTGAGCTGGAATTTAAAATATTCTAAGGAGGGCCAGAGATTTAGCTCAGTGGTTCTAGCGCCTGTCTTGCAAGTGCAAGGACCAGGTTAGAGCCCGGTAACCACATACAATACTGGGCGTGGAGACTCATGCCCAGCAGCAACCAGTACCACATACCACAGTGCCGGGCGTGGTGGCTCACGCCTGTAATCCCAGCACTCGGGAGGCAGAGGCAGGAGGATTGCTGTGATGTGAGTTTGAGGCTGAGCTCAGGGCCAGCCTGAACTACAAAGCGAGACCGTGTCTCAAAAAATAAAATAAAATAAAATAAAATATTCTAAGGCTCTACATGGATCCCTAACACCAAATAAATACATAAATTGCACCTATAATTGCCTAGCTTTAACGGCTACATCACTGTGTCCTATCAACTATTTTGTAGGCTTCTGCAGGGCAAGGATGGCCTTAGGCCAGTGATGGCAGAGTGTCTACCTCTGCAGACATCCTGTCTAATGAGGAGGACTGCCAGAGATGTGAGTGGATCCCTGCCTTCCGGTCTCCGTCTGAAGTCCGGGGCAAATCTGCCCTGTCCCTTCTCTTCATCTATGTCCTGAGAGAGCCGTGGAAACAGTCACTGGAAACGCGGAGTGAGCAGCCGACTGTAGCCCGCCCTGGAGAACACATAGGGTGGAGGGCTGCCACTCCACCCATGTGGCACACACTCCCTCTGTCTGCTCAGTTCTGCTGTCTCTCCACAAGGCAGACATGGTGGTACGTGTGCTCCATTACGCCTGCCTGGCTACATCCACTTCCCTGGACATAGCTGGAGGCTCAAGGCCATAGGAAGGCACAGCCCAGCTCCTCCTCAGGCCATGTAGTACTGTCTGCACAGGAATTCTCCTGTGCTGTGACAATCGAATTCTCAAAGGCTAACTGGGCACACTGCCTTCTTTACTTTTTAATATATAACTGTTTCTACATTCCTGTGCTTTGAAGCTAACACCCCAAATGATTGTTTCACTCTCAGTGTTTGAGGTTGCTCTGATGCCTTTGGCTGGATGCCATCTGTGACCTACCAGAAATCCAGAGGCCCCAGTGTGTAAGAAGCCCCTTGCAGGAGGAGCCCAACAGCCCCTCCGTATGGTGGCTCATAGAGGGTCAGAGTTGCTCAAGACTCATTCTCAGCATTAGACTTGCTTTCTAAGATGTTATTTCCATGGGCACACATGCACAGAAAGCCCTTGAGAAGTAAAACAGTGTACATTCAATCGTCAGTATTGTTACTACAAAATGGAATTTGAATTAACAATGCCCAGTGGGCCTCTCACATAAGTCAGTGTTTTATCAGCACTGAAAAAGAATAATTTCTTTTAAGAGAACAAAATTATTGGACTGCAGATATAGCTCAAAGGTAGAGTGCTTGCCTAGCATGTCGAAGGCTAAGTTCAATCTCCACCACTGAAAAAGAAGCTGAAAATTTAAAAAATAAAAAGTTATCTAGACACTGAGGCAATGGAGGATGGGAAATCCCCATTGTGTTTGGAGACAACACAGTGAAGTGGGAGATGTGGAATCTGCAGAGGTCTGGGAACTTCAACTTTGTTCACCTCTGAACTGTCTGGGACACGGGGCACAGTACAGCCTAGCTCAGATGGCTGTGAGTACAACACGAAAGACTGTACTGCAAAAGGAATTAAGATGTGTGACATACACGAACCAACTCCACACAGGAACGTAAACTTCTGTATATTGCAAACGTGTACTAATTTAAAAAAGAAAAAAAGATTGTCCTGCAGCCCTGAGCACAGGGCCCACCCCCCAGTGCTGCTCACAGCCTGTCCTCCCAGCCCCAAGCAGTCCTGCTCCAGGGGACAGTTTGTGGTGTGTACCAAGGGGTTCTGGCAGTTGGTGACACTGTCCCCCCATCAGGATGGCTGAAGGAACTGCTCATTCCTATTGCTAAAGACCACAGATACCGACCTCCCTATTCCCATAGCTGTGAGGCAGCTTTATAGCCAGCCTCACACTGCCCAGGAGAGGAGCCCCAGGGTCTCTGGAGGCTGCTGAGTCACTGCGCAGCCCACCCAGCAGCCCTAGGTGCTTAAGTGACTGGGGTGGGTTTCTCATTCCTACAGGGTGAAACATCCTCACTGAGGTTCATCTACCAGTACAAAGTTCTTCAAGGGCCTCCAAACCCTAGAACTTTTAAGGAATGACTTTTCCTTAATCAATCATGGCATATAAACTCCAACACATCCAAATCATTACTTATTAAACAAAGTAGATCCCACGGGAGGTAACTGAGTTATCAGAGGATGGATCATATCACAGAAATTTGCCATTTCTCTTTATGAGATACAAAACAACATGCAATACATAAAAAATGCTACTACTCTTGACTCCTGTTCCAGAGCATCACAATTACCTGGAGGGCTCTGGTTCATGCCAGAAAGTAACTCCGACTCCATTCTTCTGGAAATGACAAGCTGAGTGTGGCTTTGGCCACTACAGTATTCTTCTGAAGTCTGAGGAGAGACAACCTAGGGTGCGAGGGGCAAGGAAGGACAGCAGCAGATGTAATAGGAGCCTGCTCCGAAGACTCCCTATTTCATAAGAGACTTTGTTGGTGGAGAAGGGGAGGCAGACTCCAGGAGGCTTAAGGTCGCCCAAGGGGTGGGGAAGAACCAGGCCTAGGCTGCTGTCTCCTCCCAGCAGCTCCAGGTAAAGTCTAACTCCAAGTTTTCATTCTTTGCTGTATGTGATTAACCAAATCTCTGGCTTCCAGTCTTAAGTCCTAATTTGTACTTGAAGCCAAGGACTAGTCGGAAACGAAACCTGAGCCAGTGCTACTCAACCACCTGTGGAACAGCCTCAGGACGCACAGCGAAGTGGCCACTAGGCGGGTGGGCACAGCCCTCTCGGGATGGGTGACTGGAGAGAACGACAGCATCGAATCGAAGGAAGAAATCACAGTAGGTCTCCCCCCGCCCCCAGAACAGTGTCGGGCTCGGTTTGACTTCAGATTAGGTACGGGTTAGGGGCCGGTGCTGGGGATCGGAGGCGACCACAGAGAACGCGTGCAGCTTGTGGATGCCAGGCCTGTTGGGACAGGCGCAGGGAGGACGGGGGACACGGGATGGCAGGGGACAGGCGTACATGGGAAATGAGGATGGGGACGGAGAGTTGGGACGGAGGAATAGGCAAAGGGGGCGGGGACGGGAAAGGGTCGCGGCCCAGACCTGGGTCTAGCGCGGCTCCACAAGCCTCCTGCCTATTCCTCCGCTCCAGCCCTTCGTCTGCTGGAGGACAGACTTTGGCGCGGCTCCCCAGCCTCCAGCACCCCGGTAAGCCCGGCCTGGGGCATCCGCTCACCTGCGACGCACGCGCCACGGCTCTTTGTGTTTGGCGCCAGGGCCCGCGCGGATCCAGCCTCCCGCGCGGCTGAGGTCCTAGGAAAACCGTCCAGTGGGGGGGTGGGGGGTAGGTGGAGCTAAAAGCCCAGGTCAGGGCGGGGCCTGGTTTAGGGGCGGGGCATGAGGAGAATCAGGGGCGGGATCAAACTGGGGCAGGGCTGGGCCAGAACGGAAGAGGGCGGGGGCGGGGGGGGGCCGATCGGAGCGAAGCCAAGGGAGTCAGGCCCAGTTGAGAGCCACGGGCGGGGCATAGAGGCTTCCTCAGCCAATGAGCGTCCACGTCCATCAGGAGGCGCGACTGAGGTCCAAGGGTTGTATTGCATGATTTCAGTGAGGTTTCGCTGTGAGCAAGACCTGGTCTAGCGTCTTTGTCAAACAACCCGAGAGCTAGGCAGCCAAAGGGAAGACCCCAACCTACAACAAAGAGCTGAGAGGCACAAAACTTAGCTGCTCTGTCATCTAGTCAATAAGAGTACTTTTTTTGGGCATGTACGAGTGCCTGACCTTGTCTGAACGGCATAGTACGCAGGAGTGACAACAGAGAATAGAAGATCCGCGATGTTCCTGGGAGATACAGACCAGAAGACAGTTTAATACCCTCAAGTCGAGGTATTTGTAGTTGCGAATGAGAAGCAAAGCTGGCCGCGGCGCTGGGGCTCTGGAGCGCAGGGCGTTGACCTCTGGGTCAGGGAACGCTGGAGCGGTGCTGGGGAGGGAAAGGGCAATGTGATCCTGGGAGTGCTGAGCAGGGTTGTGGGCCTGTGCTCCTGTTCAGGTCGCGGCTCGTAGACGATGAACGTACATACTTAGGGATTTATGATTGTGGCAATGGTTTTTATTAATGTGAGGTAGAAAACACAGTTTATCCCTATACAACAGACAGCCGAATTTTTCTTTCTTTCTTTCTTTTTTTTTTTTTTTTTTTTTTTTGAGACTGGGTCTTGCTTTGTAGTTCAGGCCGGCCCTGAGCTCAGCCTCAAACTCACATCACAGCAATCCTCCTGCCTCTGCCTCCCGAGTGCTAGGATTACAGGCGTGAGCCACCACACCTGGCATTGTGGTATGTGGTACTGGTTGCTGCTGGGTGTGAGTCTCCACATCCAGTATGGTATATGGTTACCAGGGATGGAACCTGGGCCCTTGTGCTTGCAAGACAGGCGCTGGAACCACTGAGCTAAATCCCGGGCCCAGCCTAATTTTTCTTAACCCATCATGAAATTGCAATCTGTGATGTAGAGAACTGAGACGTGCCAGCAACACTCAGCTGGCTGTGCTGTGAGAAATGGCCACAAGTTACTGCAAGTGCTTTGAGGTGCTGTTAATTCACATTCATATTCCATAGTTCAGTTAAAATAGCATCCAATAGGGCCAAAGATTTAGCTCAGTGGTTCTCATGCCTGGCTTGCAAGCGCAAGATCCCAGGTTAGATCCCCGGTAACGCATATAATACCAGACCTGGTTACTCACGCCCACCAGCAAACAGTGCCACATACCACAGTGCTGGATGTGATGGCTCACGCCTGTAATCCCAGCACTTGGGAGGCAGAGACAGGAGGACTGCTGTGGGTTCCAGGCTCGCCTGGGCTACACAGAACTACAGAAAGCGAGAACCTGTCTCAAAAAACAAAACAAAAAATAGCATCAAGTAGGTGACTTATCAGGGAAATTTGTTCTTTAAAGGAAAGATCTGCCACCTCCAGATACCTAGAACATTCTTGGGAATCACTGCTGTACACTGACCACAAAACAATTGGAAAATATATTCATTGGTAGATGTTTTGTTTCATTGCCCTTGCAAAAACCTTGCTAACTCACATATACCCAAAGCCTGACTAAATCTCTTTTAGTAATTTCCATATTTTTTTCCTTTTAATGTTTTATTTTGGAATAAATTTAGATTTATAAGATAGTTGCAAATCAGGTACAAAGAATTCTCATATAGCCTTTGTCCACTTACCCTTACTGTTAAGATCTCACACAACCATGGTACAGTGATCAGAACCCGGAACTTGCTAGTGTTGGAAATGTTAACTAAATTTGTCATCAAGAGAATTCCTCAGAACGCCGGGATTCCACATGGCATTTAACAAACATGCCTTCTCTGATCTATTACAGTTTTTCAGCCTCTCCTTGTTTTTCATGACATTGACAGTTTGGAGGATCACTGGTCGGGCATTTCATAGCAAGCCCCTGAGTGAGGGTTTGTTGATGTTTTCTAGTGATTAGACTGGTGTTGGAGGCTTTGGGGAAAAGTACACAGAAATATGTCCTTGTTTGTAACCAGGAATACCTGACATCTATGTGATTTTTTTTTTCTTTTGAGATAGGTTCTTCGGTGTTGCCAGGTTGGCCTCAAACACCTGAGCAAAAGCGATTGTCCTGCCTCATGCTCTACAAATATGTGCCACTACATGTGGCTACATTACATTATAAGTGACATTAATCTTGATCACTTGGTTCAGGTGTTGAAGGCTTGCTTTCCCCATGCAGTTTCAGCTTTTCTCTTCCCATGCTCTTGTTCTTAAAAAGCAAGTTAGTAAGTCTAGCCTACATCCAAAAAGGAAAGGAGATGATGAAATTCCACCTCCTGGAGAGGTAAAAAAAAAAAAAAAAAAAAATATATATATATATATATATAAAATTTAGCATATATATATATTATTCAGAAGTAGCTGTAAGGAAGATCTACATCTTATCCTCCACTCATGTATTTGTTGGATTATTTATACTCACATGGCCTCCTGTATATTTATCTCATATGATTGATTGTAACTTTAAGCTATGTTTTTTATTTCACTGCTCAGGTTATTTCAGCTTTAGCCACCCAGCAATCATCCAGATTTGTCCTCTTGGGATAGCCTCATCTTTTGCTTAGTCTTTGATACCATACAATATTCCACAGTCTTGTTATATTTTTCTTGTCCCAGTCCTCATATTAAGCCATGTCTCTTAGGGACACTGATTCTTTTCCCTGGAGAGCAGATCTAAAAGCCAAGATCTGAGTGGAACTGTGTTGTTATTGGGAATTACTATTTCCAGGCCTTTTCAGTGGAAAGACTCAAGAAATGTGGATAAAATACTCATGTATACAAATATCTTTATTAATATCTATTATCTACCTACCAACCTCCCTATATGCCTATTAAACTAAACCTGAGTTCATGCTGTTGCTCCAGTGTAAGTTCAACACAATAGCCTTACAGCATTCCTCTCTTCTTTGAATGTTTTCCTTGGAGAGTGAGAAATCTCGCTCCCACTTCTCATATTTATTTACTCATCTACTTGACCCTCCTATAGATGGAAAATGCTTTCAAAATTGTCTACAACCTAGAGTGCAGTGTTTGCGCATTTGGTCAGCTTCACAATTCCTAGCCACAATGGAAACTTCCCAAGTGACTTCAGTCAGTTCCTTTCCACTGTCTTCAATGAGGTTCTGTCATACTTTTCTAATATAGGAATACATTTATCATTTGTCACCCTGTGTTTTCCATATTCAGACCTTAATGTACTGGTTGGTTATGTCTAAATTTGCATACAGTAAAGTTCATGCTGTACAAAAGTGGCAAAGGTGGAGCACTTGCAGGTCCTGGGGCACACCAGTACCCCCACGTGACTCTTCCTGCATCACAGGAGCTCCTGTGTGTCCCCTACACAGGTATCAGTTCTCTTCTTCCAGGCCCTGGCAAATTCTGATGTTTCCTGTCCCTATCGTTTTGTCATTGTAAGATGTTACATGGAAAGAACTCTGTACTCTGTCGACTTTGGGATTTGACATCCTTCACTTACCAAATGAGTCTAAGATTCGTGTTTTCATGTGCGTCAATACCTTATGCCTTTTGGCAAGTGTGCAACAAGCTACTATAATGTTTCCATACATTGTCTGGTTTGTTTGGACCTATGTTTTCTACTAACTTTAATAAATACCTGTGAATAGATTCACTGGGCTTTATGGTAAGTCTGTTTTACTATGGAGGACAATGCCAAGCTGTCTCCTGTAGTAGCCACCTAATTCTGCATTCCCTCTCACCTTAAGTTAAAGGCTCTTGAGAGGCCCAGGACCCTCGTTCAGTGCTAGCTCCTGAAGAGATTACACTACACCCTGGTAGGGTAAAGGGGTAGGTCCCATTGGTTCATAAAACAGTGTCCAAAGGTAGCCTAAGACAGTAGGGGTTTTGTCTTATCAGCATCTGAGCACAGATGCCAATGGGCTAATGACACCTATGTATGAATCTAAACTGGTAAATTTGCTAAACTCTAAGCACCAATAAAATGATTGGTGATCCCTTTAGGCACTAAAAATTATAATATTAAATGGGAACTATTTTGAATATTGTTTGCATTGCCAACATTGCCTACTTGTTAAAGCCAATTTCTCTCCTGTGATTTTAAGATTTTGAGCTACGTATCTTATCTGTAGGTCAGGCTCTTTTCCAGGGACCCTCCCCCCACTGTGTGAAGGAGCACTTAGAACATTTAAAAAGCTTTTTGAAATGAAAAAGTATGACAATAATTGGGTTAAAAAAAAAACCCATAGAATCATTGGAAGGTAAAATTGAAGAAAGCCAGGTATAGTGGTACATGCCTGTAATTCCAGCTATCTTAGAGGCTGAGGCAGGAGAATCCTAATTTTAAGGCCAGCCTAGGCTACACAGTGAGTTAAAGGTCAGTCTACACTACATAGTTAGACTCTATCTGAAAAAAAAAAAAAAAAAAAGACCAAGGATGTAGCTCAGTGATAGGCCTATTATGCGTAAAAGGCCAGGGTTAATTCCCAGTTCCTCTTCCCCCAAACAAAAAGTTAACAAAAAACAGAGAAGGGAAAACAAAAGAGAAAAAAAAAACAAAGTGGAGGGCCAGGGATTTAGCTCAGTGGTTCTGGGGCCTGTCTTGCAAGCGCAAGGTCCTGGGTTGGATTCCCCGCTAACTACATACAGTACTGGGTGTGGTGGCTCACGCCTGTAATCCCAGCACTTGGGAGGCAGAGGCAGGAGGATTGCTGTGATGTGTTTGAGGCTGAGCTCAGAGCCAGCCTGAACTACAAAAGTGTGACCCTGTCTCAAAAAACCTAAAAAAAAAATTAAAAAAAAAAAAAAAAAAAGTGGAGAATTGAGTGAAGGAAGTCTAACATAATAGGAATTCCAGAATAGGGTATGAGTGTCCCATACAAAAACAAAGCAAGGGAGGCAATTATTAAATAAATGCATTTCTCAGGACTACAGAATTTAAAGTTTTGACTGAAAAGGTTCAGTGTCAAGCACATAAGATGAAAATACACCTTTGCCAATGCACATCACCATGGCCACTGGAGAAAGACAAGTTCAGGGGAGGGGGGATTGGTTGCATAGGATTGCTAGAAGACTAGACTCAGGACCTCTGACATGTCCGTGAGAATGCTATCCAAATACATAAGGACATTTTTCAGATGCAAAGATCTTACTTTACCTCTCACATACATTTATAGAGAACCTATATAAGAATGCATATCACAAAGAGAGAACAAAGGGAATGCACAGAGAACAAGAAATCCAACCCAAGAGCACAGATTTATGAGGATGGGGTATGCACCAGGTACTGGGGCAGCAAGTCAGTCGAGAGCAAGGGGCCTGGCCTCTGAGGGGTAGAGACCAGGGAACCAGCTCCTTTACTGACCAGATGGATCTCACATGGCTGAGAATAAAGATGCTGCATGTCCCTAACACAAATAGTTTAAACAGAAGCTTCATGGCTCTGCATTACTCATTCTCAGCCAGACTGTTTCCTAAAGCTGAAATGCAGAAGTAAATCTCCTGAATTTAAGAAATTCCACTTGTACTTCAACATGCAGATAACTTGAAGCTGATAATGTAGGGGCCTTCAGGGCAGGTAGATTTTGCTACTTTTTGACTTATGTATTTACAGTAGTGCTTTTTCAAAATGAAAACATTTCCAAAAACATGGAAAGAATGTTCATATCCCGCACTAATACATTTTGTGGAACTTAACTACACACACACACACACACACACACACACACACACACACACACACACACACACAATGTACATATATATGCATATATGTATATATGCATGCTATATTTAAGAGTTTGGAATTTATATATCCATATAGATATAGTGTGTGTGTGTGTGTGTGTAGTGCTGAGGATGGAAGCCAGGCACACACTCTACCACTGAGGCTGCAAAGTTTATTCTTTTTTTTTGTAGTTCAGGCTGGCCCTGAGCTCAGCCTCAAACTCACATCACAGCAATCCTCCTGCCTCTGCCTCCTGAGTACAGGGATTACAGGCGCCAGCCACCACGCCCGGCACTGTGGTATGTGGTGCTGATTGCTGCTAGGCGTGAGTCTCCACGCCCAGTATGGTATATGTTACTGGGGAATCGAACCCAGGTCCTTGCACTTACAAGACAGGCGCCAGAACCACTGAGCTAAATCCCTGGCCCTGTAGGCTGCAAAGTTTAAAAGTGTTGAACCAAGTACTTCAACAGTTTCCTATGGCACTAATCTAGCACTCCCAGATCTAGTGTCTATGCATGAAGTGGACATGTTCACAGGCCAGGGACATGCCCACCCTGTGTTAGTTTACCTGCGTCTACTCTCGGCCTTTCTCTGTAACTAGTATTTGGGAAAGCCTCTGGACATTGAGAATTTCTGCTTCATAAGTAGTCTGACACTATAAAAAAACTGAAAAAAATTTTTACCAAACACCACTGTTATATCACTGTTTAATTTTTAAGAAATATTATTCTAAACCAAAAACATTACTAAAAACTATAGGTCTATTCCAAAGCTTTAAAGTTTCTTCTGTGACATTCAACTCAGAAAGTAGAAAAACATGACATTCTTCGGTGCAAAAGGTTTGTGGAACACATATTTAATACAAGGATGTTTACTCTCCTCTTTTCTCCCAGATCATTCCGGCTGAAGCACTGCTCACATAACTTTCCAGGCGCTGTCCTGCTGAGATCTGCTACACAGGAGCGAAACATTTACCAGTCAGCACGATGAATGTGATACTACTCACATGCTTCCTGTGGGATGGCTAAAAGGATGAGGCCCTAACACATATCAATTCATCTATTAGAAAAATCACATATATAATTATTTTTGCCAAAATTCTCCAAACTTTTAAAGAGTTAAAATCCAATCAAAGCATATAGGCACCATACCTGGAATTATAAATAGGCCATATTCACAGGTCTTTAGTTTCAGTGTAACAGTACTCGAGGGCAGTCAATACTCAATCCTAGCTTTAAAAATCAAGTCAGAGTAAACACAAAGGACATCTGTCAAGGCAGAGAACCCAGTTCTTAGACACAAAACTGCCCTTTAGGTTCAAATAGTCTAGAACTTGATTCGGAGTATCATTCTTAGTTACAGGTATATTCCTCCAAATAGGCTAATATCTTACATTAAAACTTAATGATAAACAAACCCCCAAATATTTCTTTTATTACCTGCTTCACTCCCAACCTTGGTTAGTGGAATCATGAGACTGTCTAGCCTAACAATTCTGGGTAAACTTCTCATTATAAGCTGATGGCTTGCTAGGAGGTATTAATTAAACTCAAAATGAACCTTGAATTAGAGATGGTGATGAATGAGATACCATGATGATTCAGAAAATTAGAAAAGATTTAATAGAGTCCTCAAATATTAAAGTTCCAGGGTGGGAATGGTTCATAGCAAAGTTATTATTCTATTAGTTTTACATGGGTAAAACTACTCAGGAGAGAACAAATAGGGCTGGGGCACATTGTTAGGCTGCACAGAAGCAGTTCTCTTGTGGAGTCACAGAAGGAAAAGGACTTTTAGTGCCACGTGGCTTGTACTTAAGAGGCAGCAGTAGTCTTGTCCTTTCAATTCCATCGTATGCCTAGGAAAAGATAAATGTTTCCTTAAGAGGCATAACTCTAAGAAAGCTATGAGGTCATTCTAAAAGAGTGGGAAAATGTCATGGAAAGGAAGCACCACGTATTGACTTTAACAGCTATGTTGTTAAACTCAACAATCTATTTGTCATGTAAACACCACGGAAAAATCACCCCCTTCAAAAAAAGGTCATGCAAAAGCATTACATTCATAATAGAAAAGTAAGTACACACCCAAAGCAAGCAAAAACATGGTTTAGGTTAAAAAATGCCAAATAATTTTACTATGAAATGCATGGATTTGCATGATTTAGTATTTATTTCATATTAACCAGATCTGATTGTTCTGATAAATCTCTACTATAAATGTATTATCTACTTAGAATATCTATTTTTAAAAAGTTATCTTTTTAAGCCACACAACCTGTAATTTGGATATTCAGGTGTAAGCTCTCCTGTACCATGGAGCCAAAATACTAAAAGATTTTAAAAAATATAATTTTAAAAATCTCAAGTTACAGGCTAAAAAATTGATGTATTTCCTCCGGCTTTTTCAATTACAGTACTAAAAGTAACTTGTATTAACATAATCTGGATTTTCAAATATAAATACAAGTCAGTGGATGGTTGTAAAAAACGATGGGGTGGGGAAAACCCTCACAAATTGGCTATTAAATCCTAAGTCAAGTTATTTCTAGAACCTGAACCATAATATATGGAATGGCTTAACTTTTCTTAGTTTCAACCCTGGAATAGACTTTAAAATTTTTAATTGTGCCTTTTTTGGTGCTTTAAACAGACAAACTGACTTTACAATCAATACTCTGTAAGAGAGCAGGTAATTCTAGCACAGAAGAAACTATATAATGTGGAATGGGGGATGTCGGAGGCATGATTCCACTCTTGTTAATCCAGATTGTTGCTTTCAGCCCTGCATTGAGACCTCCTTGTATATCAGTTTCTAAGGTGTCACCAACCATCACGCAGTCCCCAGGCTGTACTCCAAGGAGATCACAACAGTGATAAAATATGGAAGGTGCTGGCTTCTCTTCTTTTTGCTCTCCACCTACAACAATTGCATCAAAGTAAGACTGACAGGCACAAGCCTCAATCTTTTCCCGCTGTGTCTGTCTGTCACCATTTGTTAACAAGAGTAGGCGGACTTCTTTGCGAAGTTCTGTGAGCATAGCTTTGACATCTTCTGCTAGAGTCATATGCTGTAGGCGCGTAGATTTCCACAAGAAATAACATTCCTCAGCCAATCTCCTGTTGTCCGTTCCACCTTTTGTTTCCTGGATTGCATCTTCCCAGTGGGAAGTCCTTAGGTCTGTAATGCACATGTTATAAGGATGAAAGCATTCTTTACTGAGTTTGACTTGAACTTTATCACAGATGATTTCGGCTTCTTCTTTATAATGGTATTTTGATTGTAATAGCTTTATTACCTAAACAAAGGAAAATAACTCAGTTAATGTTGTTTGTAGTTAGGCATGCTTGTAATTTCAACACTCTGAGAGGCTGAGGCAGGATTGCAACCCAGTAAGACTCTCAAAATAAAAAATTAAAAAGGGCCAGGGAGGCAGCTCAGTGTGAAGGCTTTGAGGATTACACACACATAATCACAGCACTTTGTGTCTTTAATAGTCATGTCCCAAGAATTTGTGGTGCTACAGTAGCTGGGAGAATCTGAAACAGCTCCAACTCTAGCAGCTGGAAACTGGCCCTGGTTTTAGAGGCACCATGATGAGGATCTCCCAACTTCTCCAGACAATTTCTCTCTCTCTCTCTGTCCCTAATTTCTTTTTTAATTGATTTTATTGATACATTTCATACACACATCATGATCCCCTAATTTCTGTGTTTTGTTTTTTGCTTTTTGAGACAGGGTCTCACTTTGTAGTTTAGGCTGACCCTGAGCTCAGCCTCAAACTCACATCACAGCAATCCTCCTGCCTCTGCCTCCCGAGTGCTGGGATTACAGGCATGAGCCACCACGCCCAGCACTGTGGTATGTTGTACTGATTGCTGCTAGGTGTGAGTCTCCACGACCAGTATGGTATGTGGTTACCGGGATCGAACCCAGGCCCTTGTGCTTGCAAGACAGGAGCCAGAACCACTGAGCTAAATCCCTGGCCCAATCCCCCAATTTCTATTCTAAGAAGGTTCTTTACACACAGCCATAGCCAATACAAGCTGCCTTCTTTTATTAGTGGTGCTTGGGGTAAAACCTAGTGTCTCTTACATGCCAGCTATGTTCTCTACTACTGAGCTACACCCCCAGCCCATAACGGCAAGTACTTTTTAATCCTAGCCAGGTGTGTCACACTCACCTCCCAAGAAGCTGACTTTCCTTGGCTCGAACCCTGAGATAGGTTCAGCTGGAGGCTGTTCATTTAGGAGGTGGCCCCAGGAAGTGCTGAGGCATATGGTGAATAAGACAGGTAAGGGAGGAATCTAATATAGATGTATTGATAAGCAGCTTACCAAGGTGTGGGCAGTGGAGGTATCCAGGGAAGGACACAGAATTTGTTCCACCTGGGTCCTTCCAAAGGTAAGAGTGTGGTATTTAGCAACCAGTTTTTGCCCTTGTTGGTTATGGGATGCCTGTGGGGCAGTACTTCAGTCCCAGACTATGCACAAATGCTTCTATAGTCAAATAATGCCTATAGCCAGAGAAACCTATGGACTTGCACTATGAAGCTTTTGGCAGCAATTCTTATGGCATGAGCTCAAAAGCTCTTTTAAGGCTGGTTCCAGATGGCCTCTTCAGTCTCATCTCTGAGCATCTTCCCTGACATGCTTTCTGCTGTTGAAGCAAAGCAGTCCTGTAAGTAACAATGTGTTGCCCTAAAGGAAATTGGGATTAAGTGACATTCTATCATACCAGAAATTCAGCGCACTTACTGAAAAGGAAAGAGATTAAGCAAACACATTTTTCTTCTCTCAGAATTTAAGAAACCCTTACAGCAAAGGAAAAAGGATTATTTTTCAGGTTCTTTGTGTTAATTAGAAAAGTCCTATTAGCTCAAGAAAAATATACTGGCCCTAAGAATTTTAAGCAAAGGCAAAACTGAAAATGTTTGTTGGTAAAGTTCAATTTCAATGAGCATATTAAGTTTTTCCAACCTTCATGATCACCTCTTTTCTAGCAATAGTAACTAAATTACTCTCCTTGAGGGTTGGTGGTACTGGGGATTGAATCCATAGCTTTACACTGAGCTGCATTCCTGGTCCTTTTTATTTTGAGACAGGACATTCCTAAGTTGCCCAGGATGGGCTGGACTTGTTTAACTTGAACCAAGTTTAACTTGAACATTACTATCACAGAAGATTTCTGCTTCTTTATAATGGTATTTTCACTATAATAGCTTTATTACCTAAACAAAGGAAAATAACTCAGTTAATGTGCTTTGTAGTTAGGCATGCTTTTAATTTCAACACTTTGAGAGGCTGAGGCAGGATTGCAACCCAGTAAGACTCTCTCAAAATAAAAAATTAAAAAGGGCCAGCTTGTAATCCTCCTGCCTCAGTCTTCCAAGTAGCTGGATTATAGGCATGGGCCACTGCACTCAGCGTGTATTCTAATATTAACATTTTTAGGGAAAGAAATTTACCAGTCACTCACATATGTTAGTTCAAATATAAATAAGGTGTATTGCAAAAATATACATTACTACACTCTTTCCTAGCCCCTAAATTGAGAAAATTAGAAGTTTCCAAATCAGAGTGTGAGGACATGGGGCTTGAAAAGGACTGTGACATAATGAGCCCACAGGTTACCTTTAAACCTGAAGAGAGTTCCTAACTATGACAGAGCATATCAGTTTATAGATTAAACTCAAAGGTGCTTTCTGAACATATGCAAAAAAGGCAGCACTATCTTCTAATTCCTTCTCCCAGAACTAAAGTTACTGTCATAAACACTAGGTTAGCTAAGTGGATTTTAAAGGATTTTTTCTCTTTCTTCTTTTTGGAGACAAGGTCCTACTTTGTAGTTCAGGCTCATCCTGAACTCAGCCTTGAAATGAGCAATCCTTCCTGTTTCTGCCTCCCAAATGCTGGGATTACAGGACTGAGCCACCATGCCTGGCATTGTGGTATGTGGTACTGACTGCTGGTGGGCGTGAGACACCACACTCAGCATTGTTGTATGTGGTTATGATCGAACCCGGGACCTTGTGCTTGCAAGGCAGATGCTGGAACCACTGAGCTAAATCCCTAGCCTTTAAAGGATTTTTTGAGGGCTAGTTTGGGATCCATGTAACACCTAGTGACACTTTTAAGTATTTTCTAAATATTGATTGTTCAATTGGGAAGGGGCTGAATTAAGTATGATGAGTTCTGCACACAGTCCAGCAATTCAAGCAGCCCAAGTATTTCTCTAGTTTCAACTTTTGCTCAAATATCATTTACTCAGTAAGATAAATTTTGACCAGTTACAATTCCTTTTCCTGCCCACTTTTTCTAACATACCTAAAAATATATTTATTATGTTCATTGTCATCCCCACTGAAAGTAAATTCACAAGAGCAGAAATCTTTTGCTTTGTTGTTCAGTGAGAAACTGTAAATTTCTTTGGTTTTTTTTGTTTATTTTTAGACAGGGTCTCGCTGTGTAGTTCAGGCTGGCCCTCAACTCTATGTAGCCCAGGCTAGTCTCAAACTCACAGCAATCCTCCTGTTTCTGCCTCCGAGTGCTGGGATGACAGGTGTGAAATAACATGTCCAATACTGTGATATATGGTACCAGGGATTGAACTTGGGATCTTGTGCTTGCCAGGCAGACACCAGAACCACTGAACTAAATCCCTGGCCTGAAACAGTAAATTTCTGTAGAAGGATTACTCTCATGTAGTGATACTGAAAGACAGACCTAGACAGTGGAAATAACTTTCCCAGATGATGAAAAAATAATTAAAACTGATAAAGTCAGTTTATGAGTCCTTCTTCCCAAGTCCAAAGCAAAAGTTGGTCCCTTCCCCATACACTAATATGATACTTCTGAGCAGATCAACAATCATGATTGGTGTGGTTCCTTCATAGGATGAAGTATCCACATCATCTAATTCTACTCATTTTATAGGCTTTTTATAATGGATTAAGAGTGGAGATCAGAATTTTTGCTCACCCTCCCAGTATTTATTCAACACTTGCTATGTGTCAAGGATAATAAAGAGAGCATATTCCCTCATACAAAGCTCATTACTTAGATGCACATATTTAAATTGCAATAATTAGTACAATCCTTTAATGTTACACTTAGAGAAACGTGAACAACAAAGTGTGGTATTAATCTAAGTGAAAGTATAAAGACGGGAAAATTATAGTCTCTTTTTTTCTTTTTTAGAGTTAGAATCTCACTGTTGCCTAAGCTGGTCTTGAATTCCCAGGCTCATGTGATGCTCTTGCCTCAAATTCCCATGTAAATTTTTGTTTTAGAAGTCACATTGTGGCAGAAAGTGGAGGATGAAGTGGACCTGATCAGACTGGAGAAAAGATCAAAGCAACAGTCTAGATAAGAGATGAGTTCAGCTAAAATTAAGATAGGAACAAGAGGCATAGTCACTGGCAGGGAGCAGGAAGGAGCTGGAAAAAAAGGTGGGTGGTGGTATAGTTCGTTGAGTGAACACTGGATGCTACGTACTTCTCACGCGTTGTATTAAAACTACCTGACGAGAATATCTTTATTCAAATTTTATAATGAGGATGTGAGGCTTATAATGGAAAGGTAACTTGTTAGGCACTTTCAGCTAGATATTAGAAATGTGACTCAAACACAACGTGAAGACTGAGCAATCTACAGTGGAAGGTGTCAATGAAGGTATGGCAGTGGTAAGAGTTGCTCAGTGGGGCTGGGGAGTTAGCTCAGTGGTTCCGGCGCCTGTCTTGCAAGCGCAAGGGCCCGGGTTCGATTCCCCGGTAACCACATAACAATACTGGGCGTGGAGACTCAACCCGGCAGCAACCAGTACCACATACCACAGTGCCGGGCGTGGTGGCTCACGCCTGTAATCCCAGTACACCGGAGGGAGAGGCAGGAGGATTGTGATGTGAGTTTGAGGCTGAGCTCAGGGCCAGCCTGAACCACAAAGCGAGACCCTGTCTCAAAAAAACCTAAAAAAAAAAGAGTTGCTCAGTGGTGAGGCAATGGGCCCAAGATCAAGGATCCAGCCCCACCACGTGCATGCCCATTATGTGGACACTCTCACTCTCTCACAGTGTTAGGAACCCTGGCACTCTGGAAGGATTTAATTACCTGGCAAATCTATTTCACTCGGTGAACACAGATGCCACTTTGGAAAGATTCAGGAGTAAAGAAGTGGGAGAGACAGGAAGACATTGTATAGAGATTTCTCCTGCCAAACGAGAGGTCACATCTACCATCGGAAGGAAAGTCCAAGGAAGGTATTCGTTTCAACTTGTTAAAAGTATGAGCAGATGTGAACACGCAGCCCGCATGGAATGTCCCAAGAAGAGAAGGATGAAGAGGCTGAAGACCTGGGAAGACAAAAACTATCTGATGAAGATGCACCGGGGACTTGGGGTGGAGAACTGGCTGTGCAAAGTGTTTTTTCACATCTGAGAATTCTTCCATCTCTCTTAGAAACTGAAGGCAGAGAAAAGCAGAAAACAAAACAAAACAAACAAACAAACAAACAAAAAACAGAGGAGGCCCACGCGGCACTCACAGGAGCAGGAAGGACAGACCTCCAGGGGTCTGGGTCACAGCTGCTAGGCGCCTCGCCATGACAAATGGCACGTCCGGGATCTAGAGCGCGCCGCCCTGGGCGAGTCACCCAGCCACCGAGCCCGCGCCACTGGGACGCCGAGGGCCGGGACAGCAGAGGAGTCCCTGGGGCATGGTCCCTCGGGCACAGTCCCATTGGGGACAGTTCCCAGGGGCCAGGCCTTCCAACCAATAACCCTTGGGCGAGGTCCGCCAGTTCCCTCAGACTGGTGGTCCCGCGGGGCTGGGAAGCGGGAACGCGCTCAAGCTAAGCGCGCGGCGGGCAATTACCTCTGACATGCCCCTCCGGCTCGCCCCGGCCGTGTCGATGAGTGTGTTGTCCAGGTCGAAGAACACGGCCCTCACGCGGGTCAACCCCATGGCTCAAATGCCCAGGCACGACCTTCCGTGCCACTTGCGCAGGCGTGAGGCGGCCTGCGGGAAGGAGGATGTGGGCTGCCCGCGAGGTCAGCTGACCCCGAGCAGCCAAGAGCCTCTAAGCTGGTGCGCCGTGGCCTCTCTGGAACTCCCGCCAGTTATCGCGTACCTGAGAGGCGGAGAGCCCGAAGATCCCGCGAGACTCCAGAGTCGCCCACACCGCGCGTGCGCACGGCGGGGTTTTCGGACTGGCTTTGACCTGTGACTCGCGGGAAGTCAGTGGGGATCGCATCCCGCAGAGGAAGTCCTTGGTTCCCCCTGGTCCCAGGAAAGCAGCCTCCAGTTTCTGTACTGCGCTGGTCCTCGGTGTCGTCTTTCGGGTTCCTGCAGTCTGTCCTGCTGGCCGCCTTAGCGTCGCCACTCTTGAGCGGCTGCTTGAGGTGATTCCAGGATAGGGCGTGCTTGTGAGCCTGTCCTCAGGCCAGCGGTCCCGGGGTAGATAATTTTGCTGGAGTTGGGTTATATTTAATTTGAAAATAAAGCTAAGAATAGAATTAATAACCCTGTTCTACTACAGGTATACAGATCCCTTTTACTCCTACAGTAGAAATCTGCACATTTGTTTCTATTGAGGGTTAAAGATCCCCTCTTCTCATGCAGGGATATGCAGTCCTTGTCCTCCCGCAGGCATATGCGTCTCCACCAGGGTTCTCCCTACTGCAATCGTATGCATCCCTGTTTTTTGTGTTCCTGGCATACAAGTACTATGTCCTCTGCTGAAGGCCTACACACCCCCTGTCCTCTCCACTGCAGGGTAATTAATGCTTTGTCACCTGCAGTCATAGGCATGCCCTGCTTCCTACCAGAAGCACACACATCCCTTCTACTGCAGTCATGCCCACCTCCTGTCCACGGTACTGTGGTATACACATCCATGACTTCTCAACCACAGGCATGTGCACTGTTACGGCTGGTGTTTAGATGTCCCCTCAAAGCCTCATGTGAATGAGATGGAGCTTTTCTGGAGGTGATTGTGAATAGGCAGAACACCAGCTAGAGTATGCAGTTCAAGTGCAGCTCAGAGCTCGGCTGGTGTTTAGATGTCCCCTCAAAGCCTCATGTGAATGAGATGGAGCTTTTCTGGAGGTGATTGTGAATAGGCAGAATGCCAGCTAGAGTATGCAGTTCAAGTGCAGCGCAGAGCTCGGCACAGCCAGTCTAGGAGAATGGAAAAAGTACTCAGGAGTTTCGGAGGCAGAGTGCCCACCTTTATTCTAATGCCAGCAGACCAGCCTGGGACTTCTACACAAAAGGCTAGTGGTTTGGCTTTGCTGAAGCCAGGCTTTTATAGCCTTGTTACAGAATGTTCTTGACATTAGGGGTGGAGTTACTCTTGGTGTCACGTCATTGGTGAGGCTCAGCAATTCTGTTGGTTATACACATCTCATTGGCTAGTGTGTCATGTAGAATACAAGCTTTATTAGTCAGAACAGTCCACAGATTTCCACCTATAACAGAGAAGCAAGTATAACAACCCTCTTTAACAAAGGAACTTCTAAACCCCAGTGAGCAAGTACTCTGAAGCTCCAAACCTCAACTGTAACAAAAGCTGAAGAGTGGCAGCTCTATGGTGAATTTAACAAAATACACAAGTTAAACAAGGCGGGAAGTGGTGAGGGGATGGGGGTAGGGGGTGGAGAGTGGTCTACTTCAGAGCCAGAGGCGAGCTTGAGCTCTACACCAGTGGAAACTTTTACAAATTCAATTTTTCCCTTCCATTGAGTCTAGAGTATCTGATGCTGGGATTAAGGGAATGTGATCACTAAATCAGTACATGTGAATGATTGGTTGGCACTACCCTTACCTGATAGTCTGAATAAGATAAAAGGGGTAGAAAGACACCATTACAATCCGTTGTTGTTTCTGCTTCTGTCTGTCAGCTGTGAACTGTACCCCTCTGCCACCGCTTCCTTGGAGCCAGCCTATTATGGACTGAAACCCTCTACAAACTGTAAGCCAAATAAACCTCTCCCCCTTTAATATGGGGTGTCGGGTATTTTGTCTCAGCAACGAGAGAAAAGTAACTAAGACAAAGATTTGGTACTAGAGAAGTGGGGTTGTTGCTGGGACGTTGCCTGGCCGCGTGGCTCGAGAGCCTCTGCAACTGGCTTGTGTGAAAGGAAAGAGTTAGGAAAGTGTTAAAGTGTCCAGATGGGAAGTGATATAGCGTGGTAGAAAGTTTATCTTTTGTTAACATCCAGATACTTTGCCTGACACTGAATTAAGAGCAGCAGACTTAATCTCACCGAAGAAATTTCAAGGCAGACTAGGAAATTTTTTTCTCTTCTGCCTGGGCCTGAGCCTGAGCCTGACCACAAAGTCAAAGGATTTCTTTGCAGAATGTGTCAAAATAGACGAAGAGAGTTAAAAATAGAGCCACCATTGTGAGTGGGCTTGGGGGCGTTGGTTTCATAGAGCGCAGGTCCTGGCCCATCCCTAGGCTCAGGGCACTGCTACTTGATTGGCTTGTTACTAGGGAAAATGGTGAAGTGTCTTTGGGGACTTTCTTCATTCTGAAGTTAGGTATTTTTTTTTTCCTGCGAGCTCTGCAGAATACAGCATGTAGAGGAAGTGTCTGCAGGGTAGAGCACACAAAGGAAGCGTGACCACAGACCGTCAGCTTTTATTTGCAGATGGTGAGGCCTGTTTAGCTGTTTGTCCTAATCTGTGCTGGGGTGGGGTGGTTCTTTCATTTCCTGCCTATGGTCTTTCTATCCCTACATTATCATTGTTTAATTCTAATCCAGTCAGGACAACATGTAACAAGTCAGGTTATTACTGTTTTCAAAGTACTAAGGAAGTTTATACACTCAAATTCTCTCAAGTGGTGTTGTTAGTGATAAAGGACGAGTAATCCCAGGAAGCAAAAATAATCCAAACATGGGAAATATTACAATTCTCAACCCGCTAGTTATCCAAAATGCAAGTTCATGTTCTCTAAAATTAAAGAATGTATTCTAGGAACAACGGAGGTTAAGAGTAAGGAAAATTAGGCTGGGGATTTAGCTCAGGGGTTCCTGCATCTGCATTGTCAGCGCAAGGCCTGAGTTCAACCCGTGATACCACCTACCACAATGCTGGGCGTGTGACTCACACCCATCAGCAGTCAGTACTGCACACCACAATGCCCAGCGTGGTGGCTCACACCCATAATCCCAGCACTCTGGAGGCAGGCAGTAGGGTTGCTGTGAGTTCAAGACTTGCTAGGGCTACATAGTGAGCTCAGGGTCAGCCTAAACTACAAAGTGAGACCCTACCTCAAAAAAAAAAAAAGTATGGAATATTTATTGAGGGAAAGATAGCTTCTGCCTGAGGGGGACAGGATGAGACACCTAGAAACAGGGTTGCCTGGGATCCTGCTCTCCAGGGAATTTTTATGGAGCAAAGCTATGAGGTGAGGCAGATATAAAAGTGGGACAAAACTACAGTCAAGTAATAAGATTCAATGGAAAAATCACAAAGTGGTCATGAAGTGCGACAAAACCACGATTAACCAATAAGTTTACAAGTACAGTTACTCAGGTAATATTGATTAAATGAGTATCAAATGGGAAAACAAATCATGTAGCAATTATACATAGAATGAACAAGGGATTTCCAGAAATGCAATGGGCTAGGCAGCTTCTGGTCCCCACCTCAGGTGCTGGATGCCTATTTACAGTATCAATCACTGCTATTTATCTCTAGGGAAAGTACATAAATGTAGTCCTTTTTCCTCTTTATGATGCTGACCTTCAGTGAATATGTCTCCATTATCTTTCATATTGACTCTGAGGGCTGGCTCTAACTACTTACAAGATATCTAATTGAGTTCATTGTCTACCATACTAGTCCTACCATTACAGCACAGTCTCCTGGGAGGTAGCAAGCCATAAAATAGATGAAACCAAATGATATTCATTCTAAATTTGTATGCTTCCCTGTTTACACACCATTCCTAGAAAAAAAGGTAATGAAAATGAAAAGTAATTTGGAGTGATTCCAAGTTACAAAGATTGCCCATTCCAAGAAAATATTTGGAGACAGTATTTAAACACAAATTTGCTAAGTCCTATCGAAGAGATGCTGCGATGGTCAACAAGCCCCACTGGTGGCAGTCACAGCTCATGATGAAGAAGATATAAGAGGTCTATGGTGCTCACAGGTTTGGTAGACCGAGGAGACGGTGACCTGCAGGCACTCTGGGAACCTGGCCTGAGGGACATGCAGATGATTGATTACCCAGGAGTAATCCCACGGGGCAACTCCCACAGTTGATGCTGTGGTGCTTGCACATTGGGAACTGGAAAGAAGGGACCATGTTTTAGTTAAACTCTAGAGAGGTAAATTAAGACATAACCAAAATAAGTTGAGTTGGAAACACATAGGTATATGTGTGTACATGTATATGTGTACATATATATGTATTTAATGACTATTTACAATAGTTGCTCAGGAACTGCTTTTGATTCACCCAGAAATTAAAAAAAAAAAAACAAAAACCCTTTTTAAAAAGGTTGCGTTGATTAAATCTGAGGTTTTGTGTTTCTGCGTGAATTGTTTTTCCTGAGTTTATGGCCCAGAGTAGTCCTTAAGTCTTTCTCCTCTTTTCTTCACATGCATGCTCAAGTTGTCCCAAATTTTAGTTGTGCTTTACATCAGTAAGTTCAAGAGAATATTTTCGAATATGCCACAGGGTGTCTTTTGCCCAACCATCAGGAAGCAGTTGTAGTCTGAAGACATCATTTGGACCTATGCATCCTATGGAAATAAACAGTAAGTATTGCACTGAATGTTTGTGATTATAGTTCCCAAAAAGGGGGGAAAATATTTCCTAAAAGTCACATGAGTTTTAATGCAGAATTTTTTGAGAAGACAAGCATGATGCATATTCTTCTTTGAGTACAAATGTGTATTACTAAGATTTTTTTAAAGGATGGCATATGTTTTGAAAAGAAATTGAATTTTTAAGAATTTAAAAACCTACAAATGAGAAACATTCAAAATATCTTATTTTTTACCTCTGTAAAAGAAACAAAAGATGTTTTTCATACAAAACAAAACAAAAATTTTACTTTAGTTTTTTCTGTTTTTAATGTAAAAAGTTTGAGTTGTACAAACAGGGTCAGTCCAGCTAAGGATAGGACATCTTGCTCTATTACAACTCAGACTTTGAACTTCAACAAATATTTTAACTAAAAGAATACAGGAGATGAAACACCAGACAATGATTGTATTTTTTGGCAAATAACCAAGTCTCAGCTGGTTACAACAACCAGGCCTGTAGAGCGCGCAGTCACGAGCTAAGTTGTTTTTGTGACCAGGGGACTGTTTGTGCCTCAGACCAGCTCCTAGCTTCCTTTCCCACCACAGGCCTGAGAGCTTTGAACCTTCTCTGGGTCTGAGGGCTGATTCTTCTCCAGGTTTAAGTCTCACCTAGTGGTACCACTGGTCTCAGGTCTCTTTCAACTCGGAGGTCAACTGGTCTGCAGGCAAAGGAGAGTGTCAACTCCATTCCAGGCCAACACCCCCAGAAATGTTTTGGGATTACTTAAGAGACTGGAGAGACCACCGATCTAACAGGAGGATTTGTTAATTTTAGGTGAACACCAGCTCATTGCACTGTCATCCCCAAAGTTGAGCTCTGAATAAAGAAAAAGCCATAGATTTAATACATGCGGCCAGAGGTAGGCCTGTTAAA